>NHYE01005146.1:0-14573 GCA_002938385.1 Gymnopilus dilepis | reverse complement strand
GCAGTAAGATACGCAAAATAAGCGCGACGTGAGCGTAGGACAAGGTATCATAGAAAAATAAATCAGTGTTTTTGTAAGCCAAATACGAGGCCAAGAATCAAGGCGAGAACGGCCAGTAGGATCAGGAAAACGAAGAAGCATATCCATCTGCCTCTGCGATATGACCGCGCTGAATTTTGATGAGTAAGGAGATAAATGCCTAGAGAGAGTGAATACCGTGTTTCACAGCTATCTCGGTGTTGTCCAAACTGTTTTCTTTTTGAGTGATGGAGAGAAAAAATTGTGGACACCTCTGCTTACCCCTTCTGCGTGTTTAAATTGACATCCGCTGCGGTACTTTCGATGTCTTTGATTACAGGGTCATGTTGTTCTACAAGGGTGGCCATCTGTTGGTGGAGATAATCAGAGCTGTGAGGGAAGCAAGTTTGAGCAGGAAACACACGTCTGTGAATAGTTGAGCCAATTCTGCCAAGGTTCTTTCGACCCTCTGTAGATCTGCCTGACGCTCTTCAACTTCTCTATAGGCTGCTCGAGACTCTCCATATCGCGTGGATAGTGTCAGCTAATGGTGACGTGTTATTAAAGCCGTGGATGAGGATACAGAATGTGAGACTGACAGCTTGAGCAAATACTTGTTGTTCACCGCCATCGACAGCTCTTTGGATCTCCTCAGCAGTAGCATCCGGTTTCACTGGAGATAAAGATAGCTTGGTACGGTACTAGTAAAGCTGGAAGGAAAGGGCCTCACCTATAAATAATTGTCTCTCAATTCTCTGCTTAGCTTTAGCCCTGCTTTCTTGCTCTTCACGCTGATAATTCTGTAAGACTTCGAGGAATTTCTTACGCAGAAACTCAATCTACAGTAGAAAAATGGCGCTTTCAGAACACAATTACAAGGTACCATGAACAAACACACTCTGTTGTTGCGGAGTTGCGCATCCTGTCTACTCCGAGAACTCTCTAGTCGGCCAATCCTATTCTTTAAGTCTTGCAGCACGTCACGGGTCTCCGAGGTCAGAGCTTCAATCTGCGCAGAATCTGGCGACCGGTCGCCCACTGCTTCCAGCGCTTGGCTGCGCAAATCAGATATTCTGGATATGTTATCTCTCACGTGCTGGAGTTCTTCCTGGATTGACTTGTCCTAAGTGACATAGATTATAGAGTTAGTTGGTGAATGGATATGACGGCCTGTATAAACCTCATCCAAGAATGCTGATAAGTCTCCGAAATCGCCGTCTCCCGTCGGGGAAGCCGCTGTAGGAACATTGGACAGCTCGTAAGCTTGACCCCGCTGTGCCTGTCCAATATAGATGAGATAAGAAACAGACAGGCTTAACATTGTGGCGTACTCTGGATGTAGCAAGTCGATCTCTGTAAGCCATGACGCGAAGGGGCAGGAGCGACAAGAGGCTTGGGAGACGAACTTACGAAACCGCGCAGCGTGGGAATGTCTGGCGAAACGGAATTTGGAACCAGATTGACGCCCACATGTCCGGATGATCTTGATGACTCTCACTGATAATCTTCCATTTGTCTTTTGCTGCGATATCCGTACAAAACTCTGCCTGCGCACTCGGTACACTCATCGAATACCCTAGAGCCGTCACCCTCGTCATAATACCCGCACGCGCTGGCGCTGAAGACACAAAATTTGTTGTAGCAGTTGCAAGGAATCAGTATCAAATACGTTGTGAATCCTTGCTGGTATCCCGAATCTGAACGCTAGTCTCCACAATGAGCGGTCCATTCGTATATACCCCCCAGACAGTCCCTTTCAGCAGTTCATATGCTGTACCCTTCTACAATCAGCAAGCATCGCCGTTCATTCCTGAACTCCCTCTCAACATCTCCCCCTATCACCAAGCAGTGCCTCTTCCTCCATCTCCTAATTTGATAAATTCCCCATTACCTGGTATCTCTCCTTTGGCTCCCGAGGGCTTTGAGGGGTACTTGCACGCAACAGATCCATTTTCAAGGAGAGAACGTAGAGGATCATGGAATGGGGACAATGCCCCGTATGCCAGCCCTTGGTTTCATGTTCCTCGTCGGAGGAGGTCGCGTTCGGATGCTGGCTATGACACATTTAGACCCTATGATCAGACTAACCTTTATGGACCTTATGCGTTCACCCCACAGCTAGCTCTGCACCCCTGGCTTGTCGCAGAGAATAACCAGTCTGAGTTGATACTGGATCTTTCTTCTCCGCAATTTCAGCCTTCGCGGTACGTTGGCAATAATCAAATTGTTCCAGTCAGTGTGGAAGATCTCAGTCAGCCAGCAACGCATCCTCCAGTTTATGAGCTGCATATCGTCTGCGACCTCATACCCAACTGGCCCATAGATATGATTTATCACCCGCCCATGGGGTATTCAACCATGGCTCCTCCTCCTCCGATAACTGTAGGCGATGTTCTTATAGCCGTCTACAATGCCTTGCAGATGCGTATTTCACAAATGGATTGGGCCACGCTATCCCCTGAAGCAGTACAATCAGTTTCGAGAGCTTATACGAAGCGGTGCCGTGCTCATCCAGGAATTGAATTAATGCTGCAAAACCAAGGGGTCAAGAAAATTGACTTCTTACTCGGCAAGATATGGTTCAAGGGGTTACGGGGAGCTGGGGATATCCTAAAGCTTATTGTTGCTTAAAGTTCCACTGATCTACTCACCAATCTCATGCACGTATTACTATTATTTCACTAGGCTGGTATGTGGCATAGGTGGAATATATTACAACCCAGTATACATGCACGGATAGGATGATCGGACCTCTCAGCCGATGATGCGAGGTTAAGCCTTGCCAGCTACGACTTGCATAAAATTGGTCTGAAGAGCCTGTCATCTCTGCTGTCGTGGAACGTTACGCTTGGCTGGTTTTGTTGTTGGTACTTACACGCGTCCACTTTTTAGTGGACGGGCGGGCGGGCTTGCTATCAGCAGCCCACATAGACGCCGAAGCCAGAGCCGGATCAGGAACAGATAATCTATATTTTATCCGCCGATCGCTCGTTATCGTCCGACGAGTCATATTATAATGGACCCTGACACTTTTCTTTCTATCCTCCTCTCTGTCGCACACCAGTATGTGTGGTATACTCGCAGTTCACGGTCTCGATAAGCCTGCCAACGATCGGGCGCGTTTCATTGCCTGTTCAAAGAAGCAGCGTCACCGTGGTCCCGACTGGTCAGGATGCTATGTTGGGCAGAAGTCTATCCTCGTCCATGAGCGGTTGGCTATTGTCGGCGTTGGTAGGTAGGATTTCTTGACTGTGTTGCCCGTCTTCTAGAACGATTTTCAGATACCGGAGCGCAGCCGTTGTATAGTGACGACGGGAAGATCATACTGGCCGTCAACGGCGAGATCTACAACCACCTAGCTCTTCGAGCGACTCTTGGTCCTGACACCAAGTTCAAGACGCACTCCGATTGCGAAGTCATTATACCTCTCGTATGTCCTTGATCTTTCCCTACATCTGATTTTGCAGATTTACGATGATCTTCTAGTATCGGAAACATGACAAAAATTTGTGTGATCTTTTGGATGGCATGTTCTCTTTTGTACTCCTTGATGAATCGGTATCTCCGCCACGAGTAATTGCTGCTCGAGACCCGATTGGGATTACCACCTTGTATCAAGGGTGGAGCTCCAAACGGCCAGGAGCAGTTTTCTTTTCCTCGGAATTGAAGACTTTGGTGGACGAGTGTGACAAAATCATCTCTTTCCCTCCTGGACACGTATACGATAGCAGAGACGACTCTACTACCCGATATTACCAACCTTCATGGTGGAATGGCGACTCGGAAGGGCCTGACGGCACAATACCCACTAACCCTCCTGACCTCACATTGATTCGTGAAACCCTCGAAGCTGCAGTGCGCAAGAGGCTTATGTCGGAAGTGCCCTACGGCGTCTTGCTCAGCGGCGGTTTGGACAGTAGTTTGATAGCTGCCATAGCTGCCAGAGAAACGGAGAAGGTTGCACAAGCGCAGCATGAGCTCCGCAAGAGAAAATTACAAGAGATCATCAGTGGGCCGTCTACACCCACTGGCCAGCTGCTTAAAGAGGAGGGTGAGTGCCTGTATATAGCTCAGGCGTACGAAGAGCTTATCCGTCAATAGCAAACCTCGCTGCATGGCCTCAGCTTCACTCTTTCTCGATTGGACTCGAAAACTCCCCGGATCTTCTCGCTGCAAGGAAGGCCGCGCATTTCTTGGGAACTGTTCATCACGAATATGTTTTCACAGTCCAAGAAGGATTGGACGCGCTCCCAGAAGTCATATACCACTTGGAAACCTACGACGTCACGACTGTCCGTGCAAGCACGCCCATGTATCTTCTTAGTCGAAAAATCAAAGCCATGGGTGTTAAGATGGTCCTCAGCGGTGAAGGCAGTGATGAAATCTTCGGAGGTTTGTCCGTCAGACACCATCCTCAAAATTCATTTATGACCCCTATGCTCGTAGGATACCTCTACTTCCACGCCGCCCCTGACGCCGCCTCTTTCCACCAGGAGTGTGTCCGTCGCGTGAAAAACCTGCATACAGCCGATTGTCTTCGCGCAAACAAGTGAGTATCACACCAAACTCGTGGCTACGTCTTATGCTGATGTCAACCAGATCGACAATGGCTTGGGGTTTGGAAGCAAGGGTGCCATTTCTCGATAAAGCCTTCTTGGAAGTTGCTATGAACATCGATCCCAAAGCCAAAATGTTCAGTAAAGGGTCACAGCAGGAAGTAGACGAGGACAACTGCCCCAAGATGGAGAAGGTGCGAAGTTTGCTTTCGCCCCCAAATGTATATTCTGAACTGTATTTTAGTACATTCTTAGGAAAGCCTTTGATTGCTCACCCGACGGCAAGGTAGGCTATCTTACTTTCGCGTAACATATTCGTTCCTAAAAAAATCTTCTGAAGCCTTATCTCCCTCGCTCAATCTTGTGGCGTCAGAAGGAACAATTCTCGGATGGTGTTGGTTACTCATGGATTGACGGGTAAATCATCCTATAATAAGCGGTATTCTCTGACCCTGACCTGGTCAACAGTATGAAGGAACATGCCGCTCAGGTGGTCTCCGACGAGGCCTTCGCTAAACGAGCTGAGAGGTGGTCGGTTGATACACCCGACACCAAAGAGGCCTATCTTATCCGTGATATTTTTGAAGGTTCATTGTTTTCTGTCAGATTTGCCATTCGACGCAGTTAACATCCTCTTATAGGTCTATTCCCTTCCGAGGCTGCAGCCAGCACTGCAGTTAGGTACGCACTTGCTTCATTCTATGACACTTTCATTCACATCAAGCAATATAGGTGGATACCCAGAGGCGATTGGGGATGCGACTCTGACCCTAGCGGTCGCAGCGTCAGTATACACAATGCAGCATACTCGACAGATTAATTCCAAGCGCGGATCAAAAGGAGTGTGATGGTAATACAACTGGATCTAGCTAGAATTTCGTAAATAAGAGAGGGTGCTATTGGAAAAGAGGTATTGGCGTGAACAGACGTTTCCCGATAAGTAATTAATCAAAAAATACTGAAAAGAGTGTAACGTGGAACACTTGGACGTCATCATAAACTGCAGCGTGAAGGAGAGAGAAAGAAGGCGGTAGCGAGGGATATAAGTATACGAAGTAGTGTAGAGGTATATAGATCTCGGTCAGAGCAATGGGAAGGAAGTGCCGCGTGTTGTTCAAGCACTATTGTTGAGGGAGGGATCTTTGGCAAGCATTTGGCGGTACAAGCCGACTCCAGAATCTTCCGACGGAACGGGTGATGCGACAGGTATTTTCGGACTAGTCACTGGAGTTCTGGTGGCGGGGCTTGCTTGCGAGGCGTTTCTCAATCGCTTGGGGATGTTCGGAACGGGCGTACGGGTGCTGGTATCCCAAGCTGGGCGAGTGATAGTGGCTCTTGCATAATTGGGACCTTCTTCAGAAGGGGCTACGCGGCGTGTCGTTGGAGTGGGTGTTGTTGTTCGACGACTGACTGGGCGAGCATGGGGGGCATGGGAAGAGCCATCGGACACTAGTCGAGTACCAAACTTAGCATTTGCAGACGATTCCCTACCATAAGAAGCCACACCACCACCTCTCCTTGGAGTTACGCCTGGGCGACCTTTGATGACAGGCTTTTGAACAGTGACTTTATCTGCGCCCCAGTAGGAGAAGCTCATCTTGCTCTTCTTGTCGGAATCGTCGGAATCGTCACCGTTATCCCGCTCATCATCATCGGGCAGAGGAACGATTCTGGGTTGGCTTGAGAGTGCCTGGGCTCGGGATTTCGCCATGCTATCGTACGTTAAGCATGTCAAAAAATAATGGGAATATTATGGAACTCACTCTTCCATGGAAACAACACCCTCGCGGGGTTGGAGCACATCACCTATTGCCCATGTTTCGATCTGGGCCGTTTTTAGCCCCAATACTACAGGTCGAAAGAATGAACATCACCTTGATAAATTTGTACAAGTTACGTGGTTTCGTTGTAGAGTTCCTACGACCGGTTGTTGCATACTTGGCTTTACCTTGAAGTTCCGGTAACGAGTTGGTTCTTGAAGTGGTAGAAGAAACGAGAGGCAGAGATGTTGTTCCAGTCCGCTGGCATTGAAGTACCACATCATTGAAAATGACAAACCAGAGATCCTTTTTACCGCCGATTCCATTTGACGATAGAACGTCAGAAAGCCGCTTGAAGGAAGATTTGCCTCTGACTCCCTTAGCAGTTGTAACCGGTGGAGGTGAGGACGGTTTAGGGGGACTGCTAAGAGAGCTTAAGCCAAGGCTGCAGGCACGCTCTTCCACCAGGACACGCGACGGCTTAGGAAGAGCCAATTGGCGTACTTTATCCAGGCCTTCGATACGGGCGAAGACGTCTCGAGTTTTGTCACGCTCCTCCTTCTGGATCTTTTCATCTTCTATGCTCCTAACGATATTTTCCACTTCAGCGACCATTTGCAGGGTGCTTTCATATTCGAAAGTACTTGGGTCTGTATGAAAAAGAAGATTTTGGAACAGCAAAGGATATTTGAGCAGTCGCTGGAATGGTTTGGAGAGCGTGATGGCAAGTCCAGTCTCGCCCTTGTCGGCGGCGTTCTGTTCAAGTGTCTGAAGGACTTTGCAGACCTTTTGCCATTCAGCTGTATCCTGCTTTTTAGGCTTCTTCGTGGAGTGACTAGAGAGGGCAGCATCGACCTGCTCCAGCGCCCGTTCCAAATGGAGAACATAGGTTGCATAGCCATGGAATATATCCGACTATGTAGTTAGTGTCGTCAGTTGAGCTGCACAGTCATAGGAAAATAGAACACTGGCTTACATTGGAGACGAAGACGTCAGCGAGGGATCGAACCAATGGGAATTGGTCGTCGTATCGTTTCTTCAGAGCCTCTGAGAGCCGCTTATGGCCGTCAAACACGCCGCTATCTATCACTTCCAGGCAAATTCGAAGGTCTTCTGGTAGTTGATGGGGAGCTATGGCATTGCCTAGGATCCCATCCGCAGCAGTTTGGCTTCGCCTGATCTTTCTAAGCATGCCTTTGCCTGGAGAGTCCCCTTGACCCTGGCTATGCTTACGATCACGATCACGGTCGCGTTCTCGTTCTCGTTCTCGCTCGACTAAAATAGACTGGCGGCCCAGGGAATGGGTCGAAGCTGACAGCTGATTACGCGGAACGGCAGGTAGTGAGTGATGAGACCGAGAAGGGAAAGGGACGGACGTCCCACTCGAGCGGCCTGTCGATCTGGTGGCGCCAATGCGATAAGGAGAACGAGGATGATCATTGCGGGAAGCTGTACCCGTGCCTGGTCTTCGTGAGGTCTCGTATAACCGCCCAGCTTGATCAGTTGCCTCTTCCTCGTCTTCCGTCTCGAGGGAGTCACCATCGATATTTGGCACATCTTTTGGTCGTGGGGATGACGGAGGCGGGTTCATTGAGGGAGTTGGCGACATGAAACGCGCTGCAATGGGGGGAAGGTCGTCTGTCGATTCAAAAGGAGAATCCGAACGGTAGTAATCATGGTCCAGGTTCGGAGTAGAGGCCATGGAAGCTGAAGCCACAGAGTAAGGATGAAGGAGAGGATCAATAAAGCTATCTTTCATTTTCACTAGCTCTTGAACATATCTTGACTGGATGTAAATCAGGAGAAACAAAATTTGGGACAAGAACATACCTTTCTTCGCTAGAAATAATTTCAAACAGTACTTCTTGCCGCGTCCTTTCGCGCATGCCAATATGAGAGACGAGATCATCTTCAGTTACCTCGCTCCAAGATTGAGCGGAAAGGATGTGGGTCGTACTAGTATTATTTGACATTTGGGAATATGGAGTCCCAGAACGCAGAGAATGAGCGGATCCACCCTCGTACGACTTCTGGAGATACGGGGAAGTAGTGCGCGTCGAAGTAGCTTTAACCGCGGTCTTCCCTGTTGTACCAATATCAGTTTTGGAAGAAGAGGCGCCAGTCGAGGCAGATACACGAGGTTCCTTGCCATAGACAGCTTGGAAACGCGATACCGTTGTTTTCAAGGGACCTGCGACAGGCGCTGGGGTATTGCTAGTGGTCGCGTCGCCATCTCGATTGAACTCGATTGGAGTCTGAGGGGGAGATATGAACGCTACTTTCTTCTGCACGTCGGTTACGGCGCTGGTGGAGGCGGAGCCATTTGTTTTCCGCGAACTGCGACCAGCTGAATCCGAATTAGTTCCTGATGATTCTTGGGAAGTTTCTTCTACTTGAAGAGGTGGTAAAGTTTGCTTAGGAGAAGAGTTGCTGGCATTCGAACGGAAATCAGGTTGTGAGGGTGACGGAGAGGGTTCCAAGGGCGGCAGGGGCCGAGTGGAAAGCTGGGAGGATAACTGAGCAGGGACAACTTCAGGGAGCGGTTTAAACGATGCAAGGGACGTGGGCGTGGGCGTAGCAGTCTGTTTAGCTGATTCCTGGGGCGGCCAAGAGGGAAGAGGGGGGAATTTCTCTTTGGGGGAGCTGACGGCGTCTCGATCCTTGTCCTTGGCTCCACCGCCGAGATGGAGGCGATGAAAAAAAGCCTTCATTGCGCTGGCCGACGAGCAGGAGGAGTGGGAGCAACCCCTGAGGCCGACGGGGCAGGACGACGGACGGAACTGGCAAAGGGACGATACGGACGACGGGGAGCGAGGAGAACACGAGGACTGCGAGTTGCGACGTCTTGCGATCCAAACAACCCTCTGCCTATTTTGGGAACTTGAACCTGCCTGTCATGTCTTCCCAGCCGGCCCACCTCACAAAGCACATCCCTCTTCTTTCCTATCCCTTTCTTTCTTCTACTTTTTCTCTCAGGCAGGTTGACGACGGCGTGTCAAATGGCACTGCCTTGTGGCTTGGAGGGCAATGTCTAGCGATGTACCTCGCTCAAGAACAAAACAAGTTCAGATCTCACAGTTCATCTCGTCGCCCGCGGGCAATTGAACTAGGAAGCGGCATAGGCTTGACTACGTACGTCGATTGAGGCGCATGTCAAGTCATTTATCCTTATTCTTTCGATCGTCAGTCTCGCTCTGAGTTGTCTTGGATGGGACGTCCTTGCTACCGATCTTCGCCATGTAATAGACTCCGTCCTTCGGAAAAACATCGAGAATAGTATATCTGCTCTCCCACTAGAACGTGGTACAATGCAAATCAGGGAACTTGATTGGCTCGTTCTACCCGAAAGCTGGACTTGGGACAATCCTCTTGCCGTCGCATCACAATCCCCTCCTGAACCTGCTGAGGTTCAGAATTTGCTAGGACCCCCTTTCGATCTCATAGTCTCTGCAGACACCGTCTATGCAGCAGAACTTCTTGGGCCCATGCTTCGCACTTTACACGCTCTAAGCACCCTGTCAAAGTCTTCTGCCTCTCGCTCTCCTCCTATCCTTCTCTGCATCGAGCGGCGTGATCCTCAACTAGTCGACACGCTGCTTCAACGTGCTAGAGATGAATGGCACTTCGCAGTAGAGCGAGTGCCGCATAAGAAGATTTCTAGGGTTGTGGAGAAAATCGCTCATTGGGAGAAGTCGGAATGGGCTGACGTTGAGTTATGGAAATTGAGGCTGACTGAGGGCAAAAGGTCCTAAAATTTCATACAAGCATTGATATAAAGTTTGGAAATAGATACTCTCATACAAAATGATGCCAAGTTCTGGCAAAATAACTGAACGCGAAAGATCTGCACCAATTCATTTTCAATCGCACTTCAGCTGGCTGACACGCAAGAAGAACTATCAGACAGTTGGAGTGGAACTAGGATAGGGTGAATAGAAGAGCAACCTGCTGACTTCCTTCACGATCCTGACTTCGTGGCAAGGCTACGGCCCAGCGGTCACTTGTGATTTCAGTGTAGCTCTTAATCCAAGCACTCAAGTACCCCTCAACGTCGACTTCATCGTTATGAGCTCGTCTTTACAAGGTTGAGGTTTTTGTCAAAGCCGTGCTTTTCCTATAGAGATAAAACATCAGCTTCTGCTACAAGATGTCAAGATCATATTTTACAAACCAAGTCTTTCCAAGTCTCGGCTTCGTCATTTTCGGTCTGCAGTTGGTATAATTGGAAGAATCCCATGAATCTGCGGAGTGAAATTGAAAATGTTATCAGAGATCGAGATCATATCCCTCGTAGGAGAGCTATATCCTATACGTACGTCAATTCCCCGTTATCTGTAACGTCAAAAGACTCGAAGACCTCTTCCTTCGTTTCTTCAGAAAAGGGACTCCCGTTGGTATCAACAGCCCATCTTTGTAGACCCTCTTCCGTGAGATAGGCACCAGGAGGTGGGACGAGTAAAGTAGAATCATCATTCCCCGATGGCCGCTGGGGAGGAGGAGTGCAATACTTGGCGAAGATGTGCTTCAAGCAAGCCTCTAACTGACGAGAGTTGGCTTAGCGCGGGTTCGACGATAGAGTACCAGAGCTGAGAAGCTGCATGATCGCACCTTTTCTGTGAGATTACCCTCTTCGTCGATCAGAAGGTTTCTAGTCGCAGAATTGCTTTCAGCCATCGAGAGGAATATTTGGATGAGAGATTGGTTGATCGCTAAAAGAGAGCGACAAAAATAAATCGTTACCCGAAAAGGCAGCCGGTCACCCGAAAGAGTTACCGGTGCGGCTCTCTGCGTTGAACCCCACACTCTTCACCATGAACGGCCATCGTTCAGAACCTCTCTCGATTGAGGCTCTGCTGCAGAAGCAGAAGGAGGAGAAGGAGGCTGCGTCAAAGGTATCCCAACTCTAATTTGTTTGTTTTGTTATCTTATTCACTATGATTTCCAGCCAAAGTTCTTGTCAAAAGAGGAGCGCGCCAAGCTCGCAATAGCGAAGCGAGCCCAAGAGATCAAAGAAGAAAGGGAGCGAAATGAAGCAGCCCGTCGCGACCGCGAGGCATTAGAGAGACAAGCCCAAGAGCTTGCCCAACGCGAGAGGCAGCAGCAATATAGCTCTGGACCTAACAGCCGACGTTAGTCCTTCTTAGCACTGTCTAGTGGGTTTCTTTTCTTACTGATTGACACTACCCTTTCTTTCCTTCCATACCGAAATGTAGATCAAGACCGCTACCAAGACCGGGACAGAGACAGAGACAGGGATAGAGACCGCGACCGGGATAGAGATCGGGATCGTGACAGAGGCGACCGCTCAGGCAGGAGAGATCGCCATGGACCCCCAGGCGGCGGCAAGCCCTCCGACGACAGAGACAGACGTCGGGACGGGTACGAAAACATCCCCACCGGCCCCCGCGCCGAGCGAAGCAAGCCCTCCAACGCCTCCACGCCCGACGTGACGATGTCCTCCGTCTCAGGTTCTGGTTCTGCCTCTGGCGCCGCAGCCTCCTCCGAGCCCGTCAACGGCTCCGACACCTACGTGCCCCCGATGACAGACACCGACCTCGACGCCATCCGGTCGCGCTACCTCGGCGTCGACAAGAAGAAGCGCAAGATCCGCAAAATCAACGAGCGCAAGTTCGTCTTTGACTGGGATGCCCAGGACGACACGCTCGCTGAGGACTCGCTCCTCGCTGTGGGGAGCAACCGCCAGGGTGCACAGGTGATGTTCGGGAGGGGCAGGCTGGCGGGGATGGACGACGGGGGCGGGAGTGGGCCGCGGAAGAGCGCGAATGGGGGTGGTGGTGCTGGTGGGCCGGCGCAGTTGGCGGATGCGATGGAGCGCAGGGCGGCTACGAAGTTTGGGTTCGATGATAGGCATTGGACGGAGAAGCCGCTGGAGGAGATGAAGGAGCGGGATTGGCGTATCTTTCGGGAGGACTTTAGCATCTCCGCTAGAGGTATGGTGTCTCTTTGACGGCTGGTTCATTACGAATGCTAATTATTAATCTAGGTGGCAATATCCCGCATCCCCTGCGGTCATGGAGGGAATCCACCATTCCCGAGCCGATCCTGGAGTGCATTGACAGGATTGGATACAAGGAGCCGTCGCCCATCCAGCGTCAAGCCATTCCTATCGGCCTGCAGAACCGTGATATTATCGGTATCGCTGAAACCGGTTAGCCATTTCCGCATCCTCCCCGTTCCTATAGTGCTCATCTGCTATCTATCTTAGGTTCCGGTAAAACTGCTGCCTTTGTCATTCCTATGCTGGCCTTCATTTCCAACCTTCCCGCTTTCACGGACGACAACAGGCATCTTGGCCCATACGCGCTTATTCTCGCTCCGACGCGTGAATTGGCTCAACAGATTGAGACGGAGGCACGGAAGTTTGCGTCTCCTTTGGGTTACAAGTGTGTTTCTATTGTCGGAGGGGTAAGTTGCTAATTAACGTTTAGTGAATGTGGTCTCATGATTTTCGTAGCGTGCTGTTGAGGAGCAACAATTCAATCTGAGAGAAGGTGCAGAGATTATCATTGCGACACCCGGTCGTCTGAAAGATGTTATCGAACGACGGGTGCTCGTGCTCTCTCAGTGCCGTTACGTAGTCATGGACGAAGCTGACCGGATGGTGCATCTCGGCTTCGAGAACGACCTGACGTTCATTTTGGATGCGCTCCCGACGGAGACGATGCAGGGTGAAGACCAAGGGGAGCAAATGGACGTGGACGGCGAGACGATGGTCAAGAAAGGGCGTACGAGAGTGACGACCCTTTTCTCTGCCACTATGCCTCCTGCTGTCGAACGATTGGCGAGAAAGTACCTCAAAAGGCCGGCTATCATTACGATTGGTGAGGCTGGACGTGCTGTCGACACTGTCGAGCAACGCGTCGAGTTTATCAATGGAGAGGAAAAGAAAAAGTAAGCTACTATGCTGCTATTGGTGTACAGGCTCTCATTATTTGACAGGCAGAGACTGCTCGAAATCCTCAACAGTGGTCAATTCCCTTCACCCATTATCGTATTTGTCAATCAGAAAAAGACGGCCGACATGGTGGCCAAGGACTTGCAACGTGCAGGCGTAAGTAAAATTTTGCTAGTGTTATTAACTGCTGACTGTCACTAGTGGAGCGCTGCTACTCTGCACTCGGGCAAGAACCAAGAACAGCGAGAAGCATCATTGCAATCTCTCCGCAGCGGAGACGCGGATGTGCTGGTTGCCACTGATCTGGCTGGGCGTGGTATTGATGTACAGGACGTGAGCTTGGTGATCAACTTCCAGATGGCGAGCACGATAGAGGCGTACGTGCATCGTATTGGTAGGTCCCGGCTGTCCGTGTGGTCCGGGTTGTGTGCTCACTGGCCATTTCAGGACGCACTGGACGTGCGGGCAAGATGGGAGTGGCGATCACGTTCCTGACGAACGATGACGATGAGGTCATGTGCGTGATGATTGCTATCTGCTTTGCTTTTGGCGCTGACGTGAACATACTTGCGCAGGTACGACCTGAAGCAAGGTGAGCACCGGGAGATATTGGGAGACCGCATGGCTGATAAACTATATGTGACGTGCAGAGATATCGAAGAGCCCAGTGTCCAAGGTTCCTCCAGAGCTTGCAAAGCACGAGGCGGCGCAACACAAAGTGTCGCGGGAAATGAAGCGGAAGCGCGATGCCGAGGATGTAGGCTAGATATAGGATTCTCCGTGTGTAGAGTAGCAATGAGTGGTGTAATAAAAATTACTCGTAGCGAACAAGACGAAGAGTGCGCAGTGGACAGCTAGTGCGCGCTTGGCAGCGATAGAAGTTAATGAATGCAGGCCAAGGAGAGCCTAAGAGGAGGATGACAGAGAGGCGATGCCGTGAAGCCGGACGTATAAAAAGATCGGACAGGATCGGACGGTGATGGGCTGACCTGTGAGCACATGGGCATGGCGTCGGGCAGCATCCTTCGCGCACTGAGTCTCCTGCATCCGACTGCCATTGCGCCCGCCATGTCCGACTCGCTCGTCGTCGATACGTCCTGGAATGCGCCCAGTGTCAGCTCCCCCAATCTGCTGCACCCACAAGTGAGCCACCCCCAGGTGTTATTTATTTTTACTCACCCGTCTCAGCCATCTCCCCCGTCGCCGAGTCGGCAGTCGAACAGCTCTCTCCGCTCCTCCCGCTTCCGTTTCCCCAGAAAACAGTCCTTCATGCACGACCACGACCATCCCCCAGAGAAGCACCACGGGCCCCTCCACGACCTC
>NHYE01005145.1:0-14538 GCA_002938385.1 Gymnopilus dilepis | reverse complement strand
AAATGAGGGCGAGAACCGGACAGAACCGAACTTCGGCAACACTATTCAGAACGCGGTGACATCTGATTCCAATCCACCTCCTTCGTTTCCTCCGACGTTCATGGTACTGATACTACCTGTACCTTCACAATGTCACTAACCGCAGCAGGACCAGAAGCTCAAGATGCCCTGTTCAACAGCAAGAGCACAGAGCACGTTCCAGCCACGTTGAAACGCGCGACTCTGCGAATGGAGTTTCCACCTTCTTACGCCTTGGTTGGGGTGTATAGACTGTGCACAGACAAGCAGTTGTACAAGCCTGCCTGGGATAAATGCAAGCATGCGACCCAGCGAGGCGCTGTCGTGGGTGCTATATGGGTGAGTGTGACTCTGCATTTTGTGCTATAGAAGGTTTCTGAACAGGTCGCGTGCTGCGCATTGCCCACAGGCGTTTTTGACCTTCTCCATCCAGAGGAGGTTCATAGAGATCTTTTTGTCAAAGTGAGACTGCAAACTTCTAATATGATCTTGAACCGTCCTAAGGTGTACACTTTATCCCATAGTTCTCCCAGCATTACTGGATTGTCTCGCGACGACACCGTCTTCGGATACAAGGTGCCATTTAGCCTCTACACGTGTAAGCCGCCCATTGCACTGCCTACGCACCCTGCCACGCTGACTTCCATTCTTCCTGCCATCAGATGCTACTATAATGACAGTGGGGTCCCAAGTGACCTACATCCTGCGCTTTTTCCTGAGCAAGAACATCCGCATCGCACGCGACAGGGCTTGGGATCAGACTGTCGCATCTCGTGGCAAGGGCCCAGATTTTTGGCGTTCCTACGTCGAAGAATGGGATAACCCGCCGAAGTTGGAAGTGCAGACTCCATGGGAGAAGTTTGTGGACAAGTCGTTGGGCGGATGGTTCGGCCTTTTCATCGTAAAAAGAGGTATGATCCCGCTAGGATTGTTATTTTTGCAGCTTGCTCACACCAGCGTCTCTACTCAGTGCTGCTCTCGCCATTCCAGGTCTACCCATTCTTCGGTCTGATCGTGTCTGCCTGGTTTAAAGCGTTAGGAACGTCCCGTTTCCTTCACCGACGGGTATGTCCCACTGATACGTAATGAGGTCTTATGTATCTCAGGGGTTTCCGCAGTACTTTGAAGCAAAGAAAATGACCAAGCAGCAAGTTGATGTCTTCATCGAAGAGCGCAAATGGGATTATCGAGGTAATCATTTCTAATGTTGAAAATGAGACAGTCTTGGCTCATTAGTCCGCTTCCCAGCTTTCGGATTTGTTGCAGCTCTTCTGGAAAGTATACCCATTGTTGGATTGTTCTTTACTGTCTCGAATCGTGTCGGGGCTGCTATGTGGGCCCATGGTACGTGCTTGTTCTCCCAAGCTCTCTCTCCGGCTCATGCTTCGGCCTTCCTGCAGATTTAGAGAAGAGGCAACATTACATTGCGGAGCAGCGACTTCACGGCGGCAAGCAAGACTAAAGCTTGAACTCCATTCTTTGCTGGGTGCTTGCGGATTGGCTTCAGGACTGCATGTATACTAGATTCGCATAAATGGACTTGCCTTCCAGCTCCTTTCATGCTGAATCCTGCATCCGCACCGCTATGCTCTCCGGATTTGCACCTCCCTCATTCAACCAGTGTGGACTGCGTCTTTGATCAAGTCGTGCACATGCCCGAGGTAATGTTCTCCATTATGAGGACCTATTTGCAGATGGTCAGTGTTCCCTTCGAGGCCTCTCTATGCTTGCTGATCATTGAATTGTGCATACCTTTCTAGGTTGTCGTCTGAAAATATATAGCCCTAAGCGATGCCCCACTTTCGTCCGGACGCTCTCACCTTGTGCTAAATGAGGCTATCATAACGTCATGATAATTGTTGCTTCCAAACAGTACAATGTATCCATCTACATATGTCAAGGTTTCCAAACGTCGTCGTCGAGGCCATCAAGTCTTGCCTCCAGCATTCGACTATCACCTTCATCCCCAATTAGAGTTGGTCACATCTAAATGAGACCAAAAGCTTGAAGCTGTGCGAGCGTGCCTCGAGTCCTTGTTCTCACATTATCGACCGCGTGATGCCTTGTCTCTTGAGGCTCGGTTCTGCTTTGGCAGTGCATACTCGTTGACAGTGTCACGCACACAATGGCTATGGAATGTGGCGGCGCTTATAATCGTGACATCTCCCATTTGCCTCTCCCTCCCTTCTTCCATCCTCCCGCGGCTCAAGAAATATGAGCACAAATATTACCTTCTTCAATGGCGCTAGCAATGTCAAGATCGAGGGTGGCAGCTTCAACGTCGTCAATGGGAATCAAACTGTGTTCAATAACAGCAGGCACCACACAAACGTGAATTCTGGCAACATCACGAGCGCGTCGACCTGGGGCGCGCATAATGATAGTTCTATCAATTACAGTGCGTCTCTCTACAACAAGTCGACCCAAAATCGCTGACTTATGCTCGCATCACAGGCGGGATTGATGCAAGGCATGCCCCTCCCCCTCAGCGGCTATCTGGAAGTAATCAGGGAAGATCGGGATATGGACCCCAAGCTGGTACGTCTTCAAGGTCGATTGTAAAGTAAGCTTGTCCCATGCCACTCCATTTGAAGGTTGTTATCCACAGCCCCCTCCCCCGCCTCCACCAGCCCCCGCACCTCACCCGGCGCTATATCCCCAGAACCTTCCTCCTGGGAGTAGTACATACAATTCAGGCTCTTTCAACACTTCTATCGACGACATGCGCGACGCTTATAACGATTTCTCTCAGAACTATGGTAAATCCTTCTAAGAATGTGCATGGGTCGCGCATTAAGCTAATTCGCCAATCTCAGGATCTCGCCCCGTCGATGCACGACGAGATAGACGGAGTTCCAATTGGGGCCCAAGTTCGTCGACTGCTTCTCAAAGTAAGGAAAAGACTCTTTGATGCCCGGTTAACCACTTTGTGACCTCTTTATCGTTCAGTGGGGAGCAATGCAGCTTTTCAAAAAGGATACAGTCCACCTGGACTGTTCTCCCCACCTCAGTATCCATCTTCTCCTACCTACGGCTATAATCAGAATCAGCCGTCCTATCCAAACTACGGCAGCAATAGTATAACTCACCAGAATTATATTCCTCCAGGTGCTCAAGCTGGAAGGCGACCAGGCACTTATAATACCTTAAGCTTTATGCCTGGGGAGATACGCAGCTTCGGCGATCCGCAGAAAGACCAAGTCCTCCGCGAAGCATTGCAGGAAGTCAACAGAATGGGCGAAAAGTTTAGGCAAGACAAGCAATCACCAGCGGCGCCTCAACGCGGTCGCGCGGAAGTTTTCGAAGAAAATGAAGACGAGGACAGCATGTATGTGCATTCGGCGTCGGAAGACGAGGAAGAAGAAGACAAAAGGATGGAAGGGTCCGTGACCAATGACATGGCTCATCTTTCGCTCAACGACGAACAACACCCAGCCTTTTCACACAACAAATCCGACCCTCAACTCCCGCAGTCAACACAGAGTCACCAACCAGACCCTGCTTCGCCCAACATGGCTCGTCAAAGTGAGAGCACTGAGTACTTGCCGCAGCACCTAAAGGAACCCCCCTTCGTCGAGATCCTAGGGCCTTCCTTGGCACATCAACCTCAGCAGCAAGCACCGCAAGGGCCCCCACGCTCACACGCCCCAGCGAACATATCCTTTGATTTCAAGGATACTGCTTTCCATGGAACCGGACCCAACATCTCGGTGGTTAATGGAGATATGACGAGTGTCGACAACAGCGTGCATACCAACAATTACGACTCTTACAACTCGCACAACACTCACGTTCAGGATTCCTACAACGATAGCTCCCATAATGTGGACGCTGCACCTGCACCTGCTGCGGTGGAGGCTCCCCCTCGAAAACGTCTCGGACGGAATCTGTTTTTTCGCCGCTCCAAACCCTGACTCGTCTAGAACCCAAGAGATTATGAGCGAACACAATCATATCTCCCACTATTCCTTGCCATCACCACCATCATCATCTTTCGGTCTGGGCCCCTCGTCGTCGCTATAAGCTATGCTCTGATGCTCTACTTTGTACTATGTTCGGCCATGTTGTCATCATGCTATCTGTCAATGTATATACTTATCACTTCACTCGTTGATTGTATTCCTTTTACGCATCTGCTAAACTAACACTTGTATTCTAGACTTCCATGGCTAGCGAATCCTCCAGAACAGAACAATACCGAACTCCTTGTGACAATCTTGTAATTCGGCAACTTGAGGCGTGGAAGGAGAACATGAGGCAGGTGGAAAGCAATGTCTTTCGGCTATCCAAGGCGTGTTCAATTCAGCCACGACGGTGTCATAGATATTATCGTCTCGGATCCCGATATATTTATAAGGGCAGCATTGCCTCATAATGAGATCTGCTTCAGCGCGGTGTGAATCCAACAACGCCTCCCGGTCACCTCAGCTCAGGGATACTATAAAGCAGAGAGGTCCTTTCCATATAGATTCTTGGTTTTACACTGGACCATGCCCGAGGGCAAGGAGAACAAACGCCACAGCAAGGTCCCAGCTGGGATTGCGGCCACCTCTAATCGACTGGAAACTACGAAGGCGGTGCTGAACACATTGAAGGGTGTTGAGACGTCGACACTGGGGGACCTGTCCTTCCTTAGAGAAGCGTCGAGGACCGCTCTGGCCATTTTGGCAATCGTCCAGGTCAATATACTCGTGTGTTGTTTGGACTGGGGAAACTGATTTAGTACGAATTAGGGTATAGAAGATGGGGACATCGACGACGACTTTGTGGCACTGGCGCTTGACTCATTGGGGCTGGTTTATATTGTTATCGACCAATGCGAAGAAGAGTCCAAGGCGAATGGAACTGTCTTCGACGAGATGAAAGTAAATAGCGGCGAGCTCGCAAGGTTCGACCCCAATGCCACTTCACTTCCCCGGTCTCAACTAATGGGTTTGATAGGACTCTACAAAGTGTTGCAGGCTTTGTGGAAAAGAAAGCACACAGAAACCGCCTTAAACAGATCATAAAACGCAGTGCCGATGAGGAGAAAGTCGACAATTACCGCCAGCAATTGAAGACATGGATGAACAAGTTTGGCGTGAGTGCGTCTTGACCATGTCAGTGGAGCAGGGTATCTGACATATCGTACACAGAAATTCGGCGACTTTTCGATTCATGATGTGTTGCAAGAGGTCATCGACGACAAGCTACGCAGGCTGGAACAGAGGGATAAAAGGCCCAAAGAATTGATCGCCGAAACCTTCCTCGAGGCTGATAGACCTCTGACCCCACTTCGATATCCGCCCCCGCCAGTGATCATAACGCCTTCATCCTCGCCTCCGCCAGTTCCTCCAAAACCACCAAAGGAAAAGCCGTTGAAGCCACTCTCGTCGACAAACGTTTTGCCAACCAGAGACAAATCACCTTCGAGAACAGAAACTCCTGACCCGCAACCACAGCCCCCAAAGCAGCATAGCTCACCGTCGTCGTCGTCTACAGTCAGCCGCGAAGAGAAGGAGAGGCAGAGGGTAGAATCCGAGGAAAGGAGGAAGAAAAGGCATGAGGAAGAGAAGGCGAGAAAGCTTGCGGAGAGAGAACGATTCCGAAAGTCTGAGCAGGAATTCAACCAACTCCCGGAGGCAAACCCTGCCAAAGAGACTCGGCCAAAGGGTGCCTCGTATTCGGGCACACACCCTCCAATCATAACCGTCGATAATCGCCCTGCTGAAGCAACTTCCAAGCACCCATCGACCCACACCAGGAGTAGGTCGCAGATCGAAGAGGATGAGAGGCTAGCAGCCGTTCTGCATGCCGATATCCAGAAAGAATTTGCAAACACGGACGAGCAGATCGCACTGAGTCTTGCTATGTCTGAAAAAGGTGGTTGGGAGGCGAATAGGCAGGGGAGAAGCGGTAGGAGTGGGAGAAGGGGGGATCAGAAACCAAGACCTCGAAGTCGCAGCCGTCATAAGGCTCCTTCCTTGGAACTAGGATATGGCGACACATTTCCAGAGGGGAGCCTTGAGGACGCAAAGCCTGAAGGATATTACACTCCTGCTCCTGTGAAGTATCCGCCAGGTGAATCGAAAGCAAGCCGGTCATCAGGCCGCAGGCGCTCGTCTCCAAAACCTCCAGATGATGCCATCCCTTCGGCCTATTACACTCCTCAACAGAGCCCATATCCCGTCTACGCGCCTTCGCCTGTGCCTCCACCGATGAGCAACATTGCGTACAGCGCTATCTCAGTGGGAGGAGGGGCGGTCGTCGTTGAAAATCGCGACACTGGGAATTTCCGCAGTGTCCGCGTCGCGGATAGTCTGAATGATTATTCTGTCAACCATTATGCTGAGGACGAATCAGATTAGTATATATATCTCGAGGTGACTTGATGATTTCAAATTGATGAATAGACTCCAAAGCCTTCCTCCGTCACCGTCACCTTGCCTTCTGGGTCGAGATGCTTGATAATGCCTCTGAGTCGCTCAGTTATCTCGATGTGCTTCTTGAGCTTCGCGTCAAATTCTAGTTTCTCAATCGACTGTCGGGCCGAAGACTCCAGTTTTGCTTCCAGCTTGACTATCGTCAATTCGAGTTTATCTGTCAGAACCTTCAGCCGAGCGTTTTCGTCTTTCAGTGTTTTCAGCTCCTCGGAGTGCTTTCGACGTTCGGATTCCATGGTATTCAAAAGGGTATCGCACATTGCATTTTGTGAATTCAGATCCTCCTTCTCTTCGCTGACGTCCGTCTGAACTCCCTCTGAAACTGCATCGCCTTTTGGTGCAGAATTGACAGCCTTTTTCAATTCCAAAACCTTCATTGTCTGCCAAGCGGATAGAACTTCATCTTTAATGACCTCCATCATCTTTTCGGCCTGCTGCTGAATCACACGGGAAGGATAAGGTTCTCCTTTCAATCGTACTTGAGGTTGAGAGGGTGGCTCGGGGTATTTTGGAGGAGTTGGTGGTGGTGGCGGGAGGTATGCCAGAGGGGATATCATTCCTTGGCTATGGTCATGGGGAAGAAAAAAGTTTGGAGGAGGAAGCGCCACACTAGGATTCGCATAGGTCAGGGATTCAAGAGGGACCAGCGGGGTGGTCATAGGCGTTTGCGATGTACTAGAAGTTGCAGTTCGCGGTGATGTCTGGCGTGAATTAGATCGAGAGGACGTCCTGGAGCCAGTTTTCGACTTCGGGCCAGCTGATGGAAGCGGACGAGACGCTGTCTTGTCCTTTGTTTCATTGTCCTGAACAACCGAGGGTGCAACAACAGACCGCTCCTGTTGTTGAGTCCTCTGACGTTTGTGGATGCCTTCACTCCCGCCCTTGTGTGCATCGTCATTATTTTCAGACGAAGGCGATTTGCGCTTGGCCGGAGGTGGGTCGTTCGCTGAAGATTCAGGGTCTTGCTTGGGCCTGGAGTCAATTCGACCTTCGGCTGTCATCAGATCATTTCAAAAATCAGCAAGAAAAGACGAGAAATGGAGAACACATCGTTACCTCGCGATGACGGCGCAGTTGTGTACGTCTTTCCGTTGATCTGGACCTGCAAAGAACCGTCAGGCTCTGCTTTGACCTTTATTTTACTTGGCATGGAAATTTGCAGGGATGTCGGGGTTGGGGAAGATGCAGAAGGTGGAAGAACATCACCGCTTCCGTCGATCTCGCGACTGATATTTTTTTCCGTTGCCTAGTTTGGGCAGTGATCATACAGAGCTAAATTTAGCCCTGCCTTGGTAGCTCCTCAAAGGGCTTCAAAATGGCGCTCAATTTTGCTGCTAAAGCTCCTTGAACTCGACGCGCTAAAGTCAATTTTCACTCGCAAGTCAGAGACAGCTCAGGCGCGTACTACAACTCTCTTTGATTGAGCTGACAAGCCTTGATCTTCCTTGTTCTCCACGGAGATGAAACTTTTGTTTGCAATGTGTGCAAGCTTTTTACGTTCATGACGGGCAGCCAGAAGCAAGGAATCGAATTTGGAGATGAATTTGACGAGCTGCCGAGCAAGAACCTAGACCTAAAACGGAGAAAACGTGGTGGCGCGACCTTTCCAGGCAGGTGTATTTTTGGCTTTTGTATGTCGCAGGGTCGAAAGGAAGATCATCCAATACGGCGGCCACCGAGGAAGTCTGATAACATGGAATCCACCTTTGTTTTCGAAAGAAAGTAGGAATTTTTGGGTCTTCACCCCACGGGACGTGCGTTTGTCTTCGAGCGTCAGGGTCCGACTTCAAAAATCTATAAAAGCAGAACGAAGACCTCCATCTTCTTCAGTCGAACAGCTCCCAGTTCAACTGCCAAAAACACCAACCTCACCCAGCTCCTTAACTCTTTCAACGACAATGTTCTCCAAGTTCGCTACCTTCGTCGTCGTCGCCCTCGGCGCTCTCTCTGTCTCTGCCACTGAATTCAGTTGCAACACCGGTGCTGTCCAGTGCTGCGACAGCCTTCAAGCTCCCGCGGAATATAGCGCCGAAGGCATTGCCGCCCTCGTTGGCGTCGCCGTCTCTACCATCACTGGTCAAGTCGGTCTCGGCTGCGATGCTTTCACCGTCATTGGTACTGGTACTGGCGCAAACTGGTATGTCATTTTACTTTCATGGTGCTGAGTATCTGACGCTAATTACCAATATTTCAGCGCTACCGCTCCCGTTTGCTGCGAGCATGTCTACTCCAGTAAGAAGCCAATTTAATGACTAGGCATCAGAATTCGCCTCTCCACGAACTCGCTGACTCTTTGTTCACTTTTCTAGACTCGCTCATTGGCGTCAACTGCACTCCCGCCCTTGTTGGAGCCTAAGCTGTCAATGTGATCTGACGATCTTCAACGACACTTGGATACTTAGGATTTAGTTGCTGGATGTGGAATGGATTTACGATCTGCACTTATGTAGCCACGTTTAATGATCATAGGTTTTGCTTTTTAGAATGGGTCTCTGAGAACTTCAGGCTGGAAAGCTTCCTTCATAAGTGTTCTCCCTTCTATCACTTCGAATTCCAAATTGACTTGGGGAGACTCAGTCTGGCTATCTTATCTTGCAGTGAGCCGTCTGGACTCTGTAACGGTGGCGGCGCTCAGATAAATTTAGGCTTTTTGATCCGTCTCGGAGACTGAACTCGTCGTTCCGGCTGATGGGAACTTTGCCTTCTCGTCGTCCGCATCAACGGTCTTCAGCGATCTTTGGCACTTGCAGGCATGCCAATTGCATGCCTTTTGTCACGACAATACTGCACGACTGATCCATATGTGCATCTGAAGCGCTTCAGCTCATCAAGTCTCGACTGAAGGACTGCTCAACAATCACCAGTCACTTTTGCAACGTTTCGAGGCATCTTTGAAATCATGGTCGTCTCGCTATGCTTCGAGGCGTCAGCCAAGTCCTGCAATGCAATCCAGTCTGCTCAGGAAATCTCCTAGTTAGCCTTGCTCTGAAGGACCTTGCTCACAAAGCGCCCCTTCATTGCGGTTTTCGTATCATTCTGTCTCCACTCACTTCCCTACCCGGCCATGGCCGGCCCCACATTCTTTTCGTCTATTCGCCTCTTCTTTCATATGCTATGGGCATCTGTTGTTAGAGTTTTTGCTTTCAAGAAGGATGTCGACGTTGAACCTCGCGATATAGAGGCTGGCTTGCAGCCTTCGCTTCCTATCAAAGAGCTTCCTACTGGTATTGTCGTTGCTGGACCACCCATTCACTTGTTAACATAACTTCCGCAGATCTCAACTACGAATCAAAGCCAGCCACTTGCTTTCTGATTCCTCTCAAGGATGGATTCGTGGAGATCGACCTGAACACGGAGTCAACAGTTGCGAGCAAGCGGCTTACCTGCACTACAACACTATCGGCGGATTCCTACGTTGTCGATTCCACTCTCAGAGAAGCTCAGGACCGAGTCATTGGTGAGCACAAAAAGAGTAGTGACTGCATACCCATCTTGACCAGTTGGCCCAGATGTTCTCAAATCCGTCATTATCAGTCCAGGTATCGTGACGACCACACCATGCAGTGCGGAAGTCGAGTATCTGAATCTGCGCATTGTTGGCACCAACGGGCACATCAGGATGTCGAAACAATCTTTTGCCGAACTTTCAGTCATCCAGAAAGCTCAGTTCGAGCCCTCAGAAGATGGAAGCGCTGAGAGTGACTCCGTAAAGGCTCTGATTCTACCCCGCTCGGCGACCATCCGCTATGTCAAACGGCTGCCAAAATACAAACTACGAGCTGTCCAATTTGGTAACCTCACTCTCTGTCCTTGAGATCTTCGTATTGAACTCCTTCAGCTCTCCCTCCCATAGAAATTCCGGACGTCTTCAGTTCGCGCTACGCAGAGCCAAATCGGAATTCCGACCTCTTTGACCTTCTGGACCAGTTCCCTACCCCGCCTCCCAATGTCGACCCTGTTCTCTCTCCGCCTACCATCAGCCCTGAGAAGTCTGGACGGTTTGCTAGGCGTTACTGTATCTACAGGAAAGCTGATGCTGGCGACGAGTCTATGTCAAGCTCTGGTTGTGACGCTACTGTGCTCTCTATCTCGGTCTCTGGCGATACCTTGGAAAGCTCAGCCCTCGATACGCCTGACTCTGGCAACTTTTCTTCTGTAATACCGGGGTCTTTCCGCGAGGAACCAGATGCCCTTCTTCGTCATTCTCGCAACTTGCCTCAGGTTCTCGCTGATCTGAACGACTCTCCAGTAAAAGCAACTGGCTCGCTTGCAGTGCTTTGCAAGGAGGACCAACGGTTGTCATCAGCTATTGCTAAAGAATGCGATGGCCACGATATGAGCTCAAGGATTGGATCTGGAGATGACTCCGACAGCACTGACGAGGCGGCCTTTGCTTTCCCTTATCATCTCCGGAATATCCTGGCTTCGTCTTCCAGTGACGATTCGGACACGACAGTGGATCGGCTTCGCATTCAACTTGAGGAGCTCTCCTTCGACTCGGTCAAGAGGCCTCACTCCCTTGTATGGTTTGCTGACAGAAATTTGACTAAATCTCCAAGAGCCCGAAGTAGCTCTGGTCTCCTCCTGGCAAAGGTCAATGGCAAAGGGCAACCCGACTTAGTCTTGACGGAAGGCTTACACAGCCGGGAGTCGCTAGAGGACGTTCTCAAGGTGATTCGGGACCCTCATGTTGACGACCTCGATTATCGTGAGCTATTCTGGCGCGATTCCTCCTTCTGCAGAAGTTCCTTGGCTAAAAGGGTCACAACTCGCTCAAGTGGGGCAGCTCGAAATGAGAGCCTGAAACCCTTCAGTCACAGTTTCGAGAGCCCAGATCGATCCGCTCGAGACATTCTAGCCATGCTCAATCTTCCAGATCCCACTGAAGCAGGGGCCGACGACTCTTCTTGGATATTGTCATCCGAAGAGATGGGCGCTGACATCCTTAGTCCGGATGAATTCCTTCGACGCCTTTCTCCCAACGACGATTCGTTCAGGGACCAGGGAGTACACGATCTTTTTACTTGGTTAGCTGCAGTCGACGAAGACGCTCAGAAGGCGGATATCAGTATTAGTGACGACGGAGACGATCAGTGGCACGACGCTGTGCTTTACCTGGATGCCTCGATGTGATGTCAAAGTCCCAGTATCTTCATTTCCTTTTTCTCATGGACATCTGCTTTTTGGCTTTTTCTGACTGATGAATCGACGATGCTTTTTGTTCGATCACCCCAACTCCTCTTCATCTTCGACTTTTTTCGCTTCGCTCCCTAGAGCCTTTTTTGTACAAGGCTTATTTGAGTCTGTATTTTCACTCCGAACGTCATTTTGTATCTTTCGGTGCTCCCTGACGTAGGGCTGTTACACTGACACCTGCTTTGCTTTGCCGTTCGTCTTCGATGAGTTCCTGTGGACGACAGCGAGTCGGCGACTCTCGCCTAAGGGAATATGCTCACTGGAATGGATGCACTTTCGAACCTTGTTGTATCCAATACCTGTTGCGAGCAATCTTCGCGTTTCGAAGGACAAAGTGCCGGACAAAGACAGATTTGCTTACGCAAATTGCGCCAGTGGCAGATTATTTCCCTCGCAGGATGCTCAAGCCCCCGCCGATCCCCTTAGAATGCTACATAGCTGGCTATATCATGAGTGCATCTTTTCCTTCAAAGAAAATCATTCTGCATGTTCCGTTCCAAGTCTTAAGCTCTTTCAAAGCCGCAGTACGAGGCTTTTGTCTGTACTGATAGGACCTGTTATACTCAACTTTCAAACTTGCTCAATATGGCGTCTCTATCTATGTCTTCTATTACCTTAGTCTTCATTCTACCAATCCAGAGTGCGTAGCTAGAGGCCTCATTCCTCGCAGACTGGCGGGTACATATAAAATACTCTAACCCAACTCTAATCTATCTACATACTCTCATAGTCAGGCCAACTTTGCATCCAAGCACGGACTATTTCTTCGTCATGAGATGCTAGAATTAGGCCCCCATCTTCTCCGGGCCAATATGGTATTACATCGTTCCTCACAGCGGGATAGAAAACTTCGCCTGCCTCGCCAGCCCAGTCGAAGTCGACAATACGTATGTCAACCAAGTTCAGGTCTTGACGAAATTCAGGCTGCATCATGCCATTCCGGTTTTGCACTCGAACCATGACATTGTTTGGTCGCAGGTCACCATGAACCATGCTATTCGCTTGGAGCAGTCCAATGACATGGTCGAGGGAGTGCTTAATACCTTTTTTGTGGAGTATAGCATTAGCTTTGGCATGTTCTGCGAATTCGTCTAATGTCACCCAGCCCCCGGAAAGATCTGTTTTGGGTGGGGGGGAGAGATCCTCCATCAGGTGATAGCAAATAAGGTGAACGAAGAAGAAAGGCCTTGCTTCTTTAATGTCTCCATATGATCCTTCTCCTCAATGCCGGAGCTGTTTACGGGTTTAGTAAAGTCTAATTCAGCTATGAAGAGAATCCCTGGCCAAGCAGAATCTGTTATGCTGATGCCACCACCTTCCAGGCCGACACAGGGAATTTCCTTAGAGCACGAAGGGGCTTCCGCACGAAACGGCATTGCTAATTCCCTCTCTAAGGCATTCAGACTTTTGGAAAGAGCCCAAATTGTATATGTGGCTTCTAGGAGATTGTATCCGAAGTCCAGCCTCACTGCCAGGTCCACTGACCCCGGAAGACGTTGTAAGATGGGGTCACCAGAAGTCGCTTTACATAGAGCACCACCAACTAGAAAGTATCTATCTGAACAAGTTAATGAGGGCATTGTTTAACGCGTCTCCCAAAGGACAACGCAAAACTCACCTGGGTTAAAGTTGACGAATAGGATTGGTAACTTACGTTGTGATACAGTGAGCTTCGTTGTCCTTTCCTCCTTTATACTTGAGATCTTCCAGTTCAAGATATCAGTGTATTCCACCTCATTCTCATCCCCGTCTTCTTGTTTGTTATACATCGTGACCAGTGCCAAAATTACGGGGTAATTGTCTTCGTGTCGACGATAAACAAGAATTCTTTTCATTTCACCAGGAGCTACGACCTCTGAGATCCAACTATGCGCATCGTCATCGGGTATGAAGTCGACCAATATTTTCCTGAAATTTTCGAGGCCTTGATTTCCTTCGAAAGTTTCAGGCGGCCCGCAGTGAAGGAATAAACGGCGTGCTGACTGACTAGCCCTCCTAAAGTCATCTCTCTTCCTAGCTTTCCCGTAGCATCCGGGGGCATACGAGCGCAGTAGAGCATAATGATAAAATGGCAAAGAGAGGTAAATTATCTCTGAAAAGGGAAGGCATGTGCTCATGGAAGTAGATCCTGACAAGGAGGCATTCTCCAAGTACTTCGTAGCCTGAGATCGTATTTCTAGGCGGAGAGCTTCAATGCGTTCAAAATCTTTTGAATCCGTGTTATGTGGTGGAGTTCGACGAGGGAGAGAGGAAGGTCAGGAGGGAAATAACACAGAGCCAAGGCCGGATTTTCCAGCAGGCTGCTGGCATTGCCTGATTCCTTCAATGCTGAGTCGATGAAGCCATGCTGAAGTTTCACGCGAAGAAACCAGGACGCTTTGCAAATATGGGAGTGAATTTGAAAATCTTCCCTAATGCGTTTCGTGATGAATGCCAGGTCATTCAGAAGGGCTTCAACGTCCAGTCTAGCTTTCTTGCCTTCAGGCGCTTGGTCACTCGATTCCTGAGGAGATTCGACTAGCTTGGGTTTGTCTCCTTGCAGAGATACAGAGATATGAGCAGCATTGTAGCTAGGGAGTAGAGAATTAAGGGCCGAAGTCGAAATATCCTTCAGAAGTGGACATTGTGTAGTGCTGTGGTGATGGCTGCCAGCATCCTGGTGCTGAGCTGGTGCTGAGCGGCCGTATCGGTGTCCAGTAAGATATGGCCCATCTCGCCCAAAAGTCATGGCTAAATACCGGAAGCTATGCACTTCACTAGCATTTGCGAACTACCCGAGGCAAATCGTTCAGGTAGGGGTGCCCATATTCGACGAAGGTTATTAGACTAGAGAGGTATTTGTTGGTATTTGTCTGGTATAGTGTTGCCGAAGTTCGGTTCTGTCCGGTTCTCGCCCTCATTT
>NHYE01005144.1:0-14528 GCA_002938385.1 Gymnopilus dilepis | reverse complement strand
CCAGCGCCCCCTGCACCAGCCACACTCCCGTGCAACTTCTCCCACCCCGCAACCCCGGCGCTCTTCGCTCCCTTCACCGAGCCCATCCCGCCATACCCCCACTCGACGAACTCGTCCTCGTCCCTAGCGTTGGCGAAGGGGTTCGCAGCGAGCGCGGAGGAGGGGCGTTTGCCGTAGACACGGCCGTTGAGCATGCGCGTGCCTTTGAGGCGGGAGCCGGTGGTGGTGGCTCCAGCCGTGGAGGGGCGGGTGAGCGGGACGGTGGAGGCTTTGTGTACTGTTCGAGACTTGGAGTCGGAGGAGGCTGCGGAGAGCGAAGAGGAGGATTCGGAGGAAAATGAAAATAGCGATCGTTTGGCTTTCGCATTCGAGTTGTAGCTCTGTGCGCTCTGCGTCCTCGCGAGCGGGCTAGATCCGCTAAACAGGGCACTCCCATTCCCGTTGCCGTTCCCATCAGAATCTTTCGTGCTCCGCCGCCCAAAGCCCCACAACGAATTCGTAGCCGTCGAGCTCGAATCCGTCGACGCGCGTGAATCCCTTGAGGAGGTCCGGAAGAGGTTGATCGTCCCGAGGGTGAGGATTTCTTCAGGCGAAAATGTGGTCTTCTTGTGCTGCGGGGTCGTGGCAGAGGTAGAGCCGGCGGCGGACGAAGCGGCAGAGGAGGAAGAGGACGGGGGGTCGATCGACGGTGTGGGGGTGAGCGAGTGGGAACTCGACCCGGAGGAGGCGACGGCGTTGTTACCGCCGGAGCGCTTCTTGAATGGGTGCAGGAGCGAGCGGGGTTTCGAGGAGGACCATGATGAGGGCGGGTGGTGGTGGTTGTTGTGGCCGTTGGTTACGAGCCCGTTAGGCGGGCTGGGGGTAGATCCGGAAGACGAAGTGGAAGAAGAGGTGGAGGACGAAAGCGGCGGACAGTTTGTGTTTGCGTTGTTGAGGGGAAGCGCAGAGTTGAGTGTGACAGGCGACGAACCGACGCTCGACACGGGGGAATACTCGCTCGGCGTTGTCGTGCGCGGGGTGGAGGTCGCACTCGCCGACGTCGACGAGCTCGAAGCCGAGGAAAGGAACGACGCTCCACTACTCGCATCCCTCTCCTCCCCCTGCCTCTCACCACCACCCGTCTGCTCTGGACTAAGCTCCTTCAACCTCCCCGGCGCCGGACTCGGCGGCGGCGGCAGCTGCTGCTGATGCGGGGGCGGCGGGGAAGAGAACGGCAACAGCAGCGACACGGGTATCTGCGTGAGCTCCCCGCCCTCCTCAGGCCCCCGTATCGGCAGCTCGTTCCCATCGTCCGTGATCAGCACGGAGCGCCGCGGGTCAGGCAGGGGCGCGAAGCGGATGGTGCGGCGCGGGCTGGTGGGCGGGCTGGTGGGCGGTGGTGGAGGGGACGCCATGGCGAGCATCGTTCATGGAGGAGTTGAGTAGCGTCGGAGTAGAAGTTGAGGGAAGAAGTGAGTGCGTAGTTGAGTGGGCTGGGCTTATTGCATGCGTCGCTATTTGACACCCGATCGGGCTGGGGATCTTGGCATTCGCAATGGCATTGGGCAGGGTGGGAGTCCCTGGGGTCCGGGACACGTGTCCCCGATCTGGCTGTTGCCGCTTTGGGCTCCGAAGCTCAGCTCAAGGGCAAGTCTGGGCTCTGCCAAGCCCGGGTCAGTCATGTCTCTCTCAGTCAATTTCATTCCGTCGCTCGCGAGTAGGATTGTGACTGGACTCGACTCAACGCAGAGTCACCGTCTCTTCAGCTTCAGACTCATTGATTGAGTCTCGTAGCGTTGACCCTCGGTGGCACGTTCGCCTCTTGCTAATTTTTCACTCTCATCATCACCCAATGCCATGGCCATCCCACTCCGGTTTCCCCCGCCCTAATCTGGACTTCCTGTCCAACGTCGCGTCGCGTCGCCGATATGTTTCCCCATTTCGTCGTTCGCAAGTTGAAACGAGACTACGATCAAAAAAGTATAGTGAAAAATTCAACGGACGGAGGGCTCGCTCATTTCGCTTACAAGGCGTAATCTGTGCATATCGTTATCGGCTTTTAATCTTTCTTCCTGGCTTCACTCAAGCTCTTTACTTACAAAGAGCTTTGAACGTTCCTTGACTCGGTCCAACTCTAACTGACTTTGACTTGAAAGAGACAATTAAAGCCAGCTTCATTCATTCACCCACCTATGCACCCACCCATTCATGCCCTCATCCTTATGGCATCCCCTTCATCGCATCCGTCCATTCATTAATCCAAAGCAGTACGTACAGCGCATCACCAACCCAGCCCAATCACCTCTCTCGGTCAACCCACATTCGCATTCGTCCGCCTCTCAAAATACGCTCCGTCATATCATCCATATCACAAATCTCTTTTTTTTCTCAAGCCAAGCCTTTCGGAAAACCAATCAACGAAGCCACTTCTTCCGAGGTCTGCGACCCTGAAATGCCCTGCAGGTCGAGATTTAATTTTTTGCCCAGTGCCCTGTACATACTAAGCCCCAACTCCATCGAACACAGTTATTGCCGCCCCCTGCTTGGCTTCATCTCTCGGAATCCTTTCCCCCGTCCTCGTCGACCCTGCGCCTGCCCACAAAGAAGGCGCTAGTGGGGCGCTCATCCCATATCCGTTGACGCGTTGGGTACCTACCATCGCCAAGTCTGTGTGCCTCGGACCTCGCTAAGGCTAACTCTTTGCGATTATCGCATCCCTCTCTGATCCTCTCGCTTGACAAAATTCGCTTGCCTTTCTCACTTTTCCTTTCCAAGGCATCTCCCTCACACGGGTGACGACTCGGACCTGCTCGGACTCGGCGGATCACTCTCGTGTCCTCCGTCGACCCTACTTGGTACGAGCTCTCGTAACTCGACAGTGGACAGTGGACATCTCCGGCGTCCGCGCTAGGCGGCGATATGTGTGGACTGCGATTGGGACTGCGCAGGCGCCTGTGCTTTCAGCTTTTTCTTGTGACGACTGTCGACTGTCGTGATCAGATTGCGTATGTCCTCGGCATACTCTGCTACACAACCTATTCGCGATCGACTACGCGTTCATCATCATGAAAACCGCACAATACCATCATAACTGCAAGGCTGCGCGTCCTCCGCTTCACTTCATCCATCGGAGAGCTGGAGCGACGCCGGCGTTACATACACACATCTGAGCCTCTGAACTTGAAGCTGAAAACTTGTTTTGAAGCAATGCGCCGTCCTCCTACGTTCGTCTTTCACTTCCGACTTGCATGACCGTGACCATCAACGTCCTTTCGAATTCAAAGATCAGAGATCAGAGGTCAAGCTAAGACTCAAGATGTCCCCTTCTTACACTCGGAAGGCCGAGTTTTTTTTTTTCTGAGTTTCGGCGTGGCAGGCATTTGATCGATCTGATCAATACAGAGCGCTTCGAGTTGACCTTGGACTCCCGCCCCATCCTACCCATCCTCAGGTTCGCCAGCCAGCCAGTCAGGCCGTGTATTTCTTCACAGCATCTTGTAGCTGTAGATTATCAATCCATTGATGATTGCACAGGTACGCCTCCTACTCGGGCTGTACTCTTACTCTGAACGTGCTGATACTTGATATCTGATCTTACATCACAGCTTCAGATGATGGCGCAACCCACCCGTCATACGTACTTCTTACCTTGTCTTGTCTCCTTATGCTCTCATCTCTCCCCAACATCCTACATCTCGAAACCTCGACACCATAAAATCAAATAAATCCACCCCTCTCTGACCGGACACACTGAGCTCAAAAGCGATGGTACGTTTTACACCACACTCAAAATAATCTGTAGTCCTCATCCTGTCGCTGACCTCGTCTTACTCGCTCAGAACGTAATTTTCTCACCAGCCGCCCTTCTTTCTAGCTCTCTTCCAACTTCTGGAAGACCCCAGATATTTATACTTACAATTATAAGCGCCGCTCGCCTCCGCCTTCTGCCTACGGCACCCCGCCTATTCCTCGGTATTAAATAATTTTTAGAACGCCAGAAGCTGGTCTTTAGGCTGCGAAGTATCTCTGCGCTTCTCGTCTTCGAAGTTCACGCTTTGAAGCTCAAGGGTTTTCTCGTAAGAGTGTCACATCCACCTCCGAAACGTCATCTCTGATTCTCGGTCTGACGCTAGAAATTCCTCTGGCGCACAGTGTTTTCAAATTTCATGGACGTCCTTCCGGGGGTCTGCTGCGCATATGCTCAGGCTGTGCGACTCAAAAGTCTGGGCTCTAGTGTCCCCGCTTTCCGCCTTTTTGCACTTGTCTGTCTTGCCGCTTGTTTATTGTTCTCCTTTCCCTTTGAACTCCCTGCATTTCAGACAATGTGGTCGGACATTTCATCGTGGACCTACGAGCCCAAACATCTCTCCTAAAATGGAGAGACAAAGCGCACAGCCTGTTTTTGTTCCTGTCTTCCCATTTTCCCCCCTCACGCAGACATCAAGAGCAGACCCGGAGACGCGATCTCCTTTTCACTTCGGAACTCGGCGCATCTTGCTTGGTTCTCTCTCAACAAAACACTAAAAATCCCGTTTCCCCGCCGGTGTTTATTTTTCTGAAGACCTGTCCTAGCTAAACGCTAAATTCCCTCATTCCCGACCTGATATATCTTAAATCCCTCACCGCTTCTCCGAGATCTCTCAGATCCTCTCCCTCCCCCTGCACGCTTATTTATTTATTACCAGGCCCTGGTAAAGAACAGATTCTGTCTGTGATTTTTCGTAGCCTGTTTCCCCGCACTCCAGATCTATTCCCTTGCATTATCGCACACGCTGTGACGAGCGCCTGTCCAAGGCCTTATTCCGGCCATTTGCGGCACGCGGCCCTTTTGCGCGCTTCCGCCAGTTGGGGGCTCCGTCCAGGCGTCCACAAATAGGCCGGGGACTCTCTGGAGTTCTCCAGGCTCACTCCCCCGCACTCCGGATATGTTCCTTGCTCCGACAGAGTGAACTGGAAGATCCGGTGCTCTTAGCGCGGTCGACGGGCGACTGCGATGATTTCGACAAGGCAGGACGGAAAATCTGCTTGGCAGTGGGCATGGGGCCACCTCCGAGCTCGTCGTTATTAATTCCAAGTATGTCTAGTGTTGGATTTGGCTTTGACCATTGTTCAGTACGTATTCATCTGTCTGGACTTTGTGTGGTGTGGATTTGGATGCATGAAATATATTTTGCTGCTTATGGGAATTTATGGTTACCTGACAGTGCGAATGACAGGCGAGCACCCTGTTGCTCACAGCACAAATATCATTTTTGCATGGAATTTTGACTTTTGCATAGGCGTGAGTCTGCGTGCCTGTCAGATTGTCTTGAACATTCATGACCACGATGGGAATTTTTTTTCGGGGTGGCACCAGCATCGAGGGTGACTACGACATCGAGTTATCAGATAAAGCCTGATTGAAGACTAAATAAATTGGCTGCCAGCTATTTAGTATTCAGTCATCAATTGAATTCAATTATCAATTGTTCATTGCCCGCTCTCGAGTCTCCGGGGAACGAGCACGTCTGATTTCGCTCCTCGGCATTTCCCGATTCTCCATGGACTCGGGCGCGTCGCACCGTACGCATTGTGTCATTGTCTTCATACGGCGATAACGACAACTCAGAACGCACTCATGAACTTGCTTATGCCACCCACTCTCCACACCTCGAGGCTACGTGGTGTTCAAGGTCCCGGCCCAAGTATGTTCAAAGCAAGTAACATGGCTCCCTTAGACTCGGGACGCTCAAATGTGAGGAACGTTCGTCGTGTGATCATAAGTTGGTGGGTACTCGCGCTCGTTTTCGCCGTTTGTTATATTTAATCTCATTGTTTCTTCGCTCTTGGCAGAGCGGAGTCCCAACGCTCTCTGTTTTGTGGATCTAGAAAGGGATGAGTACATACAGAACTGCATGCGAGTCTACTTACCCGCCGTCGACGCCGTCAGAACGACGCCCACAATAGATCGATCCTGATCGCAGAACTCAGTCAACAGCCAGCCTTATCTGGCCAGAGATATCCTTGTCATATCATCTTCTGCCGGCAAACTGATGACAACTCCTGGACCCGGGAAATACGGGACTTGACCATCGCCGCCGCAGCGATGTCAAGTTGGTTATATCTATCTGTTTATCATCCATCCTCTCGCTTTCTTTCTTCCAGCAGCTGTGAAAGACTTGCGCCATCTTTGTCTTTTGAATGCTTCTATCACTGCACGAAGCACTGGAATCCACAGGCTACTCGGACCCTGAAGAAACGTTCTTTGGGCCTGCACTTCCAATTTACAGCGTCTTAAATATAGACGAAAGCTTGTACTACATGGAAGCTCTGGTCGTTTGACACTGTTTAGAGACAGGTCCACGGATCGCGTGCAGCTATCATGTCGCCGTGCGCCACTCACCCTCCAGGCTGGTACTGGCTGTTATCTACGCTCAGATACGCAAATGGGATAACATATCATTATCAGAGGCTACAACTCCAACAGCTCCAGCGGAATCTTTCTGTTTGCTTGGCATGCCCATTCATGGTCAAATGATGCATCACAAAGCTAGAACTAATGTCATCAACAAAGCTTGATATTCCGATATACACTTCCGTGAGTTCTTTTGCATCTTTCTCAGCGGTCAGTCAATGCTCCGAAAAGACCGTTGGTAATGTTACTAAGGTGTTTACTAGCTGTGAAATATCATGCATCAAAGTTGTCAAAGCTTGCGGTTCTGGCGGACTGTCGACTCTGTGGCTTGATGATGTTCATGAAGCGCATTGACTCGGTGTGCCCTGCCGTATAGTGACTTACTCAGCGCAGTCGTAGGCTGTTGGACGCGCGTCGTCTCGACTGTCGAACCGAGCCTGGAACAATCTTCCTCTAGGCTTACTCTCCGAGCTCCCCAGCTCTGGGGATACACTTCGCAGCTTACGCTGCCAGTCGGCTAAACTGAATGGAATCTCTCGGACGATAGGAAGCTCAAGACCAGACGCTCGCAGCTAGAAAAATACAGCATCTCTCTCGAACGTTTGCAATTTCTGTTGATAATTTTTTTGCCATCTGCGCCACGCACTGTGTTATCTTTTCAGATACTGTGCGCTCCGGTCAACCGCCTCAGGGGCGGACACATGCGGCAATGACGGCGGCTATCGGTCCTGTACTTCTGCCAGGCCTACCGATATGTCCAGGACAGTGGGATACTACTCAACGTCCTCGCAGCCCCGGATGATTTATTTCAGGATAATGCTGGATATGAAAGTGTCGGAGGTCTCTTCACCGGAGGTAGTCCTATTTGGTTATTTATACCATTCAGGAGAACTTTCTAGCTCCTGGTGGGCCAGAGTCCACGCTTACTGGCTCGGACTTCTGACCATCGCTTCTTCTCTCGCTGTGCGATGTCAGCCTATCGTCTTCTGCCATACATTCATTCTAAAACCGACTCCGGAACCGGGACATGTCAATGTCAGAATCCTTTGTCATGATGGGTAATTGCGATATTAATACTCTTCGACAGATTTATTCCACCAGAGTGCTGCTTTTTTGAGAGCATTCTGGCAAATTCAGGAGGATGCCAGCAGCACTGCTGCTCCCAAAGGGGTGATCTCTACCCGACACCGACGACCTGGTGCTCTCTAGTCATTTCTGTCTAGATCCTCGACAGAGAGCACAGAGTCCGAAAAGGCAAGAACGGACGGGTTTTCTATCGCCTTATCTTATCGTTGGGGTTCAATTCAATTGAGCAAGCAGGCGCCCGGAAATTAAAAACGCCAAAAGCATGCTGTTTTTCAGACTCCTACCCAGTCACGGGATGCTTTATCTTATCAGTTGATCCGACGTTTCTACGAAACTTGGCAACTTCTTAACGCATCCCGCCGACTGGCAACACTTGTAAATTTGGCTATATTTACCAGCGTCCTCCGCACTCGGCAACTTGGCCTGCACAACGGGCCAACAATGGGTGGCTCAGAGTGGCATGAAATTTATGTCTGAGCCTTCGTAGATAGAATACAATATAATCCCTCATGTCTTCCAACAGCACAGTTCACACTGCTCAAGCTATCTTACAGCAAATACGAGATAAGGGAGTTACCTTCGGGAGCATCTTCGAGACACTCGACGTCGCCGCAACTGCTCAAGACAGCGAAGCTCAAGCACTTTATGACACATTGATGAAGGACGCACTGCCGTGGGCTTTCAAAGTCGTCCAGAGAGAGCTATGTACCGAGATCCTCCACCTTTCTCAGCAATGCCATGGCTTTCATTTCAATAACGTCAAGGCAACAGCTAATTTTCTCGATGGGTCATTCATGCGAGAAGCAGCTATGAGAATGAATAAAGAGGCGCCACTGCTGTGGAAATTGATAAAGGGCTTACTGGATTCCAACCCCAAGAGCAGAAGGGTGGGGACAGAAGATGGCGAAGAGAGCATTGCAGAGCAAGAGGCACTTGGACGCATCGGGGATCTGGAAGAAGGAGACTTGGGAGATATAGGTGGAGAAGATGGGCAGATGGACATCGATTCAGCTGAAGAATCGGAGGAAGAAAATGATAAAATGCAAGTCGATGAAGTCCCAGATGTTGACGAGAATGGAATTAGCTCAAAAGAGTCGGACGGGAAGAACAAAAAGAAATTGAAGCGGCAACAACGAGCGATGCGACGTCGGGCATCTCTTCATGTAATCGTGAGTGGCCCAGGGTTTTTTAAACGTCAACTGATCTTGAATCTGCCATAGAAGAGTGTCGTATGCATCAGTATATTCCTTCAGAGCTCCAACGAGAGGTGTAACTACCTTCAAAGTGTCTTGGGGCTTTTTTACCACTCGGCGGCAGTTCCAGAAAAAGTCATTGAAGTCCTTGCACATGCTGGGCTATCGATAAGCCTGTCCTCGATTCATAGATCTGTCAAATCACTCTCAGCCGAAGCCACAAAGAGGATTCGAAATTCAGTACAGACACTTACAACAGCTTTTGCATATGACAATTTCGACATCCACTTCAAGACATCCCAACCTACTGTGGAGCACAGCACATCCTTTATTAGTGCAACCTCAGCAACAGCGATCCCTCTGTTCAATGTTGTTGATCCAAGCGCTCTACGTTGTTCTCGTGAGCTTTGGGAAAAGGACCCACTCAATCCGGCACCACTTTTAACTCCAGTACAAGTTGATCTGAATGATATGCTCCGCTTTCATAAAGAAAGCGAAGCTGCAAAGCCCCCTGACGAGCCAACAAAGCTCAATCCCTTCCTTGAACGGTATGCATGGCACATCCGCGACATCCTACTGCAACACGGCCCTCGAGATTTGAAGAAACGATTTGCAACAAAGCTGGGAGAACCAGATCCTATTAATCAGATTCCAGTTCACAAAACAGAACAAATACCTTGCCGTGCAATGAATATCAAGGAATCGACGCCTGACGGGAACGTTGAGGTGATGGAGTGCCTACTCAACCAAGGAGGCATTGGCGACCCACACGATGACTCATTTGACAGTCAAGGCGACGTGGACATGTCAGAATCAGTCCTCCTTGTGCACGGTGATCTACTTACCAAGGAAAGACTAGACTCCGTTCGTACTTCGAGGGCTATTGAAGAAACCCCCAAGCGGCGTTTTCAATTTGCGATTTTTGTCCCCGGGTTATTTCACTTCAAAATGGCTTGCGTTGACGCGTTGTGGCGCACCTGGATCCAGCCAACAGCTGCGAGAACAGATCCCAATAGTTTGTATCAGCACGTTGGAATTCTGCGGCCAAAAGAGACAGGAAAGGTTGGTACAAACCCTGGCTTCCGCCGTATGCACGACATCATACACCATGACCTCTGGGCTTCCATGCTTGACTGCTGGAAGCTTGAGGCTGCAAGCCGAAACCCCAAGTGGACCACTCTTGATGAGTTCATGAAATCGGAACCATCCTGGCAGCTTATAGAGGACATGTCAAGGAATATAGTCAAGAAATATGTGGGCACAACGCCTGACGTCAGCAAGGAGCGTCGAAAACCATCTGATGAACGGGACGACATCTTCGCGAATCAAATCCTGCGAAATTATAATGAGCTTTTATACATTGAAACGAGCCATGCAATGAATGCCGGCGATATTGGGCGTGTTGAAGAAACATTTTTGCAATGGATTTACATCTTCCGCGCAACGGGAAAGCACAAATATGCTGCCCAAATGTTGCGATTTATGATTAACTTACGAGATGTTTACCCACCAGAACTCAGCCGCATTATCAGGTGGAATTGGCTATGCAATCCCACTGGCAAATTGAAAGCTTTTCGCGGAGTCGACTGGCTGGTAGAACGGAACAACCTGTTTACAAAGGTCATTTCAAGAAATTATCTGATTTACATATACTTACCAGAACCAGGTCATCTATGGTGGATCGGGTTCTAACCGCACCATGGAGCATATTATTGAAGAGTCTATTCTCATAGAACTCTTCCGTGAGTGCCATGTTACCGTTGAGAAGGGGTTTCACCTTGTAAATTGTACCATCACTCACCACCCGCCAAACATGGAGAGAACGCTCCGAAGGCTTGCACGCCAGTTTGAAGAAGTCTCACCTCACGAATTCAAACCCGGGAGGCGAGCAGATTACCAAGTCCCAGATAAAATTGCACAAGGGATGCACGAGATACAGACAGCAAAAAGAATAGACCCTACAACTGATGACAATGTCGACGGGTCAGCAGAAGTCGAAGCAGAAGATTTATTCGATGATTAGAAAGGCATACCAATATATATCAAACATTTTCTTTCCCACTTCTCTTTGTCCTACGCTCGTCAATAGGGCGCCATTTAGGACACTTCTTGCTTGACGCGATGTGATCTTGGCCTCCACAGGCACCACATGTGCGAGAACGGGTGTTGGACATCACGTTTGTAGTGCCTGATGTGGGCGCTAATGCAGCTCGCACCATTTGCCCCGTTCGGACAGGGCAAAATTGATTTGAGGCTGAAATTAGAGGTGAGCTTCGTAACATAAGATAAGATATTGACGAACATATGTGTCCTAGGTTTCCGCAAGCCGTGCACTTCGCAGGAGCACGTATGCGTCTCGACGCGTCCGAGTTTGAGCTGAGGTGTATATCATTATTGATTGGCGGGTCAGGAAGAGTTGAGGTTGGAGGCGGATAGAATGAATGGACAACTGAGAGCACATCCTGGCCATATTGGCGAGTGTACCTCCAGCTTGTCTGATCAGCGAGGGCGTCAACGTCTGGTAATTTCTGCTTATGTCCGAGTTGGACAATGCGGTCGAGGATCTCGTCAGATAAGATGAGTTGGGGCCCGAAAATCACATCACCACCGAGCCCTTCGCGGTCTAAAAGCTCAGCCCTCAGCACGTCGAGAGCCTTGCTGAGTGCACCGTCGTGGGAGCCCATGGTGTACTTGGTGAACTTTGTCTTCCGTTTCCGCCGCGGTGCTCCCGGTGTCGGCTCAGGTGACGCGAACGTAAACGCGTCCGGATGGCAGGTGTCACAACACGACACATGTTCTCCTTCTCTTCGACGATGGAATTCCAGTACACCTGGGGCCCCCGTGAGACGTTACAAGGCTGCCATAGGTGAGTGCTGACCTTGTTTATTATTCCCAAAGTACTGATTAATAACCTTACGACGACACACCCCACGGCGTCGAGCGTTGATGAATACGTCCATCGCAAACGCCTCATATTCCTCAGCGGTCAAGCCTGTAGGCGATGGCAGAGAGGTAGGCAGCGCACTCCCTGCCTGAGATGCCGCCGGAGTGGACTGATCATTCGGGATGGGCGCACATTCTTCGTCTGCGCCATCTTCAATCTCAACCTCGACCTCCTCGTCCTCGGATGCTGGCTCCCTCTCTTCCTCACATTCTCCTCGTCCATCGCGCCCATCATCACCGCCGATCTGCTCGAGCGTCTCTTCTCCTTGTCTTGGAGCTACCGGGAGGCTGGCGGCAATGGCTCGCTTTTTCCTAGGTACGTTGTTCTTCTTTCCATTCCGCTTTCGTTTGCCGATTACTTTGTTCTTGTGCCCGTCAGAGTAGCACGGCTCAACAAGGTAGATCCCAATGGCACGTGTACCATCGCCCCTTCCTGCGCGCCCGAGCCTCTGGAATAGTGTGCATAACGATGGAACGTAACGCCACTGGATAACGAGTTCGATATCCGGGATGTCCAGGCCCTAGAAAATGAATGTGAGCCAGTTGAATATCTCGTGGTCAAGTCACTCACCATGCCAGCAGCATCAGTACAGAAAAGTCCCCATATTTCTCCTTTCTTCAGTTTCTCGATGGCTTTAGCACGAAACTCTGCACTCATCCCAGAATGAAACCATAAAATCTTGTCCTTCAACTCGTCCGGTAAGCATTCCCATTCCTTCTTTACAGCTTCCTCCGTCTCGAGTCGCTTATTTGTGAAAACAAGGAATTTTCGGGGAGGGCTAGTGCCATCGAGTTTGAGAACGCGAGCCAGATCTTTTTTGCTGGCAGCCGAAAATTGCATTTCTTCAACAACTATGTGAATATTGGGTCGATCGTTTGAAAGGTGAATTTCCGTCGTCGTTTCTGGTCTGATTTGAAGTTTGGCCTTGACGTCTTTGAGCACCAGGTCGGGCATTGTCGCGGATACAACATGGAAGCGGACATGCGAAGGTACTAGCCATCTCAGCCTTCCCAGCTCTCCATATTCCGGCCGAAAGTCCCCCCACTCGCTGATGCAATGCGCCTCGTCAAATGAAATATTGAAAAGGTGAGAATGGAATTTTTTGGACTCCCAGAGAGTGTTCCAGCGTGAATCGTTGAGCACTCGCTCTGGACTGACAACAATTGCACGATATCGGCAGTTTTCAATCTCCTGCGGATAGGGTCAACGATGAAAAACTTAGAGTCTGATCAAGACTCACTTTATAAATCTTGTTCGTTGCTGTTCTCTTTGTCAAATTGACTGCCCTGATGCCTAGTTTGGCTAGTTGGGCGACGTTCTGGTCTCCTAGAATGTTGAGAGATGTGACAACAATCTTCATTCCGTCGCCATTGAATAGCAGTGGCATCCAGAATGTCATGGTCTTGCCTGACCCAGTGGGAGATATGGTGATTACATCGCGTTTCTGAAGTTGTGCAATGGTATCTTGTACTTGAAATGAATGGGGTGTAATCCCAAAACACTCTTCTGTGCGTTTGATAACTTCAGCAGCTGTTGGGATGGCGTATGCGAGCATAGGTACAGGAGAGTAAGGTCCGCCAAGTATAGTAAACAATGACGCGACGCGCGTTATACTAGTCATGTGCTACCACAAATGAATGCCGAAAAGCGGAAGACGTTATCAAACACAGTCAAATTTTACAAGTGTTGCCAGTCGGCGGGGTGCGTTAACCAAGTTGAAAGTTTCGCAGAAACTTCGGATCAACTGGTTTTAGATAAGCACCCCGTGACTGGGTAGGAGTCTGGCTGTTTTTGTGTTGCTTCCCAGATCTTCGCGCCCATCACCACCTACTCGTACAAACAAGAGTCAAGGCGGCGTTTACCGACGCCATGGCTCCAACAAATCAAATCGAATTTTGTTTCAAGAGCGAAGACAAATTCTGCATGATCTGCAGCAACGGAAGCGGGAACGTTGGAAACCGACGGTGTAGAGGAGTGCTACCGTCTAAAATATGCCCGAAGTGTGAGATTTCACAGGCAACTGACAAAATTCTCCTAAACGACGGAGGGGTTTTGCCGTCGCTTACAGCGAGCTCCTCAGCCGCGGCACGCCTTCAAGTGTTTTATCGCCTTGGAGATAACGATCCACAGCCTAGCGCATGAAGTTGGAGGCACGAGAGAAATCAAAGCGATCTGTGGGCTTGCATCAACAGATTATTCCGAAATTTCTGCTTACCGACCTACACTTCTCCCCAGGACGCTAGAAAAGTAGTAGGACTCTCAGAGACTTTTTCGTGGCAAGGTACTGCAACCAACTTGCAGTTTCGTGTCCTTATTTTTATCTCCTGGACAAGAGCTGCAAGCTCTCCATCATCGGAAGCAAAGCAGACATCCGGCGACCACGAAATCATCGTCGACAAGCGACCCACGCGATCGACCTGGTCGGCGATTTCCATGCCCTGATCTTGAGATTTACTCCGATGGGGATGGGGAATTTTTTGGACCAACACTAGCCAACATTCTGACCTTGATATCATCCAGGACCAATTGCACCCCTACAGCTCGCGGCTTTTCAGCGTGAAATAATTTCGGAAAATTCCCTGTTTGCAGATCGGCGCCTCTGGTAATACTTCTGTCTTCTAGAATCTACTACAAAGGGAAGATAGTGGATGACTTCCCGTCGCGACTAGGTTTTTAGATACAAAATTCTAGATGTAAACGAGGTGCCAACGTCGGAGCTTGAATCGATAGATGCAACCTCCCGATCCGGAGGTTCATGACGACTCTCGCTCATTTTGGAGCGCTTGCCTACCGCCTATCACTTAATTGGCTCGGCAAAGTTTAGAAACAGCAATTGTTACTGGGAGAGGGGGGGTAGGGGCCTCGTCTAGATTAAAAGTTTAGAAATGCATCGGAGCTCGAAATATTTTCCGGGGTCCTCAGGGACTGATGG
>NHYE01005143.1:0-14516 GCA_002938385.1 Gymnopilus dilepis | reverse complement strand
ATTTGGAACAGAATTTCGGGGACTTGCAAACAGTTATGCATATGAAGCGAATTAGCTTCCACGTCGACGTGTAGTCGGAGTATTGTCTCGTACTTTTGGGCTCAGCTAGAGCCCTCGATGAAGGGGAAGATGAGATTGCCAATCAGGAAATTTACTGTCCGGTTCTGCCGGTCCGCTGTCCCGCCACGTCAATGTCACTGTGTCACACGACATTAGTTGTCGAAGACCGTAAACTGTGCGGTTCGAGCTCTTATCCAATCCTATTAGTATATGTCGACTGAAGGCCAACATCTCTCCTGGCGCAAGACCCTACAGGGCTTGGGGGACTATAGAATTTCACAACGTGATATGATCTCCACTTCACTGCTGGTCGAACTGTGTTGCTCACTGGCAGTTCTGGTCGACCCACTGGCAGCCTCCAGAGTTGGAAAGTGAAGTCATGTTCGTTAGCCTTTGCAAGTACCAAACAATCTCCTCGAGAAGGCGACAGTCACTGAAGGCGAGTATATGCTAGTTTGTGAGTCTTTCAGTTCGCTCTGACTGCGTCGCCTGATGAAATATATCTGCAGCGAATAAGCTCGCCTTTTGAAGCGTTTATCAGCAGTAAAATATCAGTGGCTTCACGCGGAGGATCGTCGGACTTGCAGCCTTTTACGTTGGTCTGTGCAGAAGGGCGGTGAATGCTCGGGATGCGAGCTTCTCTATGTTAATCCCTTATGGTCAGACTTTCGAAATGTCTACATCCTGATCTAACAGCTTTCTCTAGCCTTTTAGATTTCTCCGAGAGAAGCGCGGCGACCTTGTCTCCTGAAAGTGACCTTAAGCAATTCGTGGCGGATACAGGTTGCTTTTTGTCGAGCAGCGGGGCGAACGGGTCATGCAGTCAACGCGTACCAAGTCTGTCAAATGTCACATGAGGAGGCAATGCGCATGTACACTTCCTTTTCATTACGAAGAAGGTAACTCTTCTACTTCCTTTTTGTCAAAAGGCGCCATTTTCTAAAGCTCTCAATTGGTGTAGGCTCGATTTCGGTCACATGCGCCTCCGACTTGACGGACAAGAACTCGAAGGAGTGAAACGGCTGATACGCTGGCGAGTCTGACATGCCCTGACCAGCCGTCGCTTATATATAAAACACGGCCTCGCATGAAGTCTGCAATACTTCGCGGATTTTGCACCGTATCTGGCAATGAAGTCGGCACTTCTCAAACTGCTCATCCTGGCCTATGCTGTGATCATAACCGGAAAAAGTCAGGTATCCAGGAAGCCACTTCGGAGGTCGTTGTCTTACCGGCAAGTGCTCAGCGATGGACTTCAAACAAACGTATGTCCGACCTTGTCTAGCCGCGTTCCATCTGTCTAATTCTGCTTGCAGGTAACCTGGGATCAATATTCATATTTCATCAATGGAAAGCGCGTTATGCTCTGGAGTGGCGAAGTCCACCCCTATCGGTGAGTGGCACCAACAGCCACACCGAGGCGATTCATTAACGCCATTTCTTTGCAGAATGCCAGTACAGAGCCTCCATCTTGACATCTTTCAGAAAATCAAGCGAGTCATTGGAATAAGTCAGTAACTTGTCCGCATTCTGATGAGATTTTCAGGGCTATGGGCTTCAACGCAGTTTCTTTCTATATTTTCTGGGGTGTCCTTGAGCCAAAGCGCGGAGAGATTTCTTTCGAAGGATTCCGGGATTTACAACCCTTCTTCGATGCAGCCAAAGAAGCTGGCCTGTACCTAATTGCAAGGCCGGGGTACGTACTGTGACGTTGTTTCAGTTTCATGGTGGTAATGATTGGACAGGCCGTATATCAACGCGGAGACGACGGCAGGAGGATTCCCTGGATGGGGTACATATACCCCTGGCTTGTGGAGAACGTCGAACCAAACCTACGTGGACGCCTACACTGGTTATATCCAAGCCGTGGGATCGAAGATAGCTGCCAACCAGATCACGAACGGTGGCCCTGTCATCCTAGTACAGGTAGATTCAATTCTTCCTCAAAAGCTCTACGCGGTGCTGAACGACGATCCAGTCAGAAAATGAGTACAGCGGTTTTCAAGCACCCTACACGGAGGATTACCTTTATGAAAGCAAGCTGATACAAGCATGGGTAGGTGAACATACTCTCAATCGACCCATTTCAAACTGATGCTCCGCACCATAGAGAGACGCAGGGATCACGGTTCCTCTTACAACAAACGATGCCTGGCCAGGAGGGCATTATTTGAGCGTGGACGTTTATGGTTACGATTCTTATCCTAATGGCTTTGATTGTTCGCATCCTTATGCTTGGGCATCTGATGCTGTTCCTGAGTAAGCAATACTCTGCCCTCGCTTTCTTACCTCTTCTAAAGCCAAAGCAGGTACTTCTGGGGCTCGCATGAGCAATACAATCCGGAAGACCTCAACGCTGTCTACGAGTTTCAAGGTGGCGCGTTCGATGGGTGGTAGGCGTCGGAAATGCTTCAATTATTTCTCAACGCTGAAGTGCATTCTAGGGGTGGCTCTGGCTATGATACATGCTCAGTTCTCACAGGGCCGGAATTCGAGAGGGGTATGTATCAACACTCTGAATTCCGAAGGTTGTGCTGAGAGTGGCCCATATAGTATTCTACAAGAATGAGTTTGCAATGTCTACGACATATCTCAACTTGTATATGATATATGGGGGCACGAATTGGGGTGGAATTGCTCATCCTGGTATGTTCGCATATTTCTCACTCGTCTGCCATTCTTGACTGACTCGACATAGGTGTCTACACCTCGTATGACTACGTATGTCTTCCGGATGACCGCTCTTGAAGTACATGCCGCTGACGGCATTTTCAGGGATCCGCCATCGCTGAGGATAGGTCGTTGCGCGAGAAGTTCTACGAAATCAAGCTTCAAGCCAATTTTATGCAAGTTTCACCGGCTTTTCTCACAACCAGGCCCATGAACATCTACAACACCCAAGGGTCATTCACCGCTAATCAGGCGCTCAAGACAACGCAGACGTTGGATGTTGTTGGAAACAAAACGGGATTCTATGTTGTCAGGTACAAGCATTGTCCGTTGACCTATTTTGTCATCGCTGACGTCGTTGCTCAGGCAAACGGATGCTTCAACGGACACGGTCCAAACGTACAATCTAACACTTCCGACCAGCTTTGGTACTCTTACGATTCCAGCTATTGGTGGCTCTCTTGCACTCAATGGCAAGGATTCGAAAATTCACGTCGTTGATTATACCGCTGGTTCTACTGAGCTGCTTTATTCAACAGGAGAAATTATGACATGGTATGCGATAGCTTTGGATCACACCCGTAGTGTTGCTGAGCCATCTTCCTAGGGCAACTATTGATGGACGGGACGTCATCATATTGTACGGAAACGCGGGAGAGTTCCATGAGACAGCCATTAAGTTTGCTACTCCTGCCTCACCCTCTGCCAAGGTGGTCTCCGGAAGCGGGAAAGTCAAGCAGAAGGTTCTCACCAGCGGTTCCGAATCGGCCCTTGCGTTGCAATATGTGACTACAGGCCAAACGGTAGTTGAGGTCGGAGACAAGGTCCTGCTATACATCGTTGGTATGTTGAGTCTGTTCTTCTTGTCATCCTGAGGTAGAACACTGACACACCGTGAATTGCTCAGACCGTACCACTGCATACGAATTCTGGGTTCTCCACCCTCCTGGCGTAGGTGACCTCAAGAGCTACAACACACAAAATCCCATCATTGTTAAAGGAGGTTATCTCCTTCGCTCCGTTTCCATCAATGGCGGTACACTTGCCCTCACTGGAGATCTGAACAGCACCGTCAGTTTTGAGGTCGTCGCACCTGCTGCGCAGTCCAAATCTGTCACCTTCAATGGCGTGAACCTGAAAATAAGCAAGACCCCGTACGGGACCATACAGACCTCATCGAAGACTGCATCTCTTCCCTCTGCCTCCTTGCCGAAGTTATCATCTTTGAAATGGGTATGCCTGCCTTCCTATCTCTTTCTCTTTGTTTATACCTCCTTGCTTCTAGAAAACGGCCAACAGCCTCCCTGAAATTACAGCCCAGTACTCTGACGCCTCCTGGACAGTCGCCAACAAGACAAGCACCGTTAACCCTGCGGGCTTCGCGACGCAAGTTGTGCTTTATGCAGGCGAATACGGTTTCCACACGGGCAACATCCTCTGGCGCGCCCATTTCACCGCCACTGGATCCGAGACTGCTTTCAATGTCCACGTCCAGGGTGGATCTGCCTTCGGCTTTTCGGTTTGGGTGGATTCAACTTTTATTGGATCCTGGGTTGGCGATGCCGTTCATAGCGACTTTGTTGGCAACTTCACACTGCCCAAGTTGAAGGCTTCCTCCAGCCACGTCATCACTATCTTGCAGGATCACATGGGCTACGAGGAGGATTGGACGGCTGCTAGCGATGATTTCAAGACCCCTAGAGGCATCCTCAGCTACTCTTTCGTCGGCAGCCCCAACACGCAAGTCAGCGCATGGAAAGTAGCAGGAAATCTGGGTGGCGAAAGTGTGCGTTGTCGATTTCGATTGTTCCCATTTTGTGACTTTAACCACCCATGCCACGCCAGTATGCTGATTCCGCCCGGGGCCCATTGAATGAGGGCGGTTTGTTTGCTGAACGTCAAGGCAGGAGCGGTCTTGTACTTTCTAAATCCTTTATTCACCGTTTACTTGTTCTAGGATGGCACCTGCCAGGGTTTGACGACAGCAAGTGGGCCTCAGGTAGCCCGACTCAAGGCATCTCAGCAGCGGGTGTCAGCATCTTTAGGTGCAACTTGCTCTGTTTTTGGAGGGTCTGCAAGTGCTGACGAGATAATAGGACGACGTTCAATCTGAACATCCCTCAGAAGGTTGACTACCCTATCGCCATCACTGTCACGAACTCGACGGCAAACCCCCATTTTAGGTCCCAGGTAAGCAGTGGAGGCATCATGATGTGTTGGTGGCTGGCTGATGGGCAAATCTTCTTTAGTTCTACGTAAATGGATATCAATTTGGCAAATTCAGTGAGTGACATGCTGTTTTGCCTGCTTAAGACGCTCTACTCACGGCACTTCCCTGATTCCATCCAGTCAACCACATTGGTCCTCAGAAGAGTTTCCCAGTTCGTGAGTAGCTTATCCAATGCTTGTCCGGGATGGTTGATTGAAGGAACTTTGTTCTCTAGCTCAAGGAATCTTGAACTACAACGGCGGGAATACCCTAGCCGTCACTCTGTGGGCAGAAGACGCAGCAGGCGCACAGCTCGACTCGATAGGCTTGCAATTCACTTCTCAGGTGGAGAGCAGCATGCCGACTGTCGTGAACCAGCCCATGCCTGCTTGGACCAAACGCCCAGGGGCATTCTAGTCGATTTGGGCAAGGGTACCGTGGAGGAAAGTCCGAGGGTTGATGAGACATACTCAAGAGAAGTGATGGCAGGAGATAGGTCCAATCCATTCAGAGAGCAATCATAGCTATGGTACAGTAACCTTGAAGTACGAGTACAGCCCCAGAAAGAGGCAAAGATTCATCAATATGTAAATTACTTGTAGGGAGTCAGTACGTATCCGTCATCCAACCGTTCTGATGCATGGTAACGAAATCAGAAAGGAATACATGAAGGGCAAAAAAAAAGTCCAATGCTGACAAGCACACTCCAACCATCCACATCAACCAGCAACACCAATGCCAACAATATCTATCCAACCACAATTAGATTCAGAACGGCCGACTCGTAGCAAGATCCCGCTCCGTCGGATTCTCCTCATCGTGGCCCTTGTACGTCTCTCCATACGTGCCCTTGAAGTCATCCCCACGGACATATCCAGGCGGCTTGCCATCATAGGGTGGTACGAACGCGTCGGTGCTTTGGCTTGGAGGAGGACCGGGTGGGGCGGGGTACGCAGGGTAGTTGTTGTAAGCATTGTTGTAGGGCGGGTTGTAGTGCGATGGGAAGTTGTCCATACGCGCAGAGGCGGGGCCGCGGACGACGTTAGAGGGGTGCGCAGGGTCGAGGACTTGTCGGAGGTAGCTGAAGGCGATAACGCAGAAGAAGGCAGCGAGACCTGGAGAGAAAGTTTAGGATAGAATAGAAGTAGGGAGAGTAGGTCAGAGAGGCTTTACCAGTTGTGATTAGGAATGCTATGATGTCGCCGAAAGATGCACGGTTCCATTCCCTGTTACACCCTGGAAAAAGAACACCATCAGGCCACCTCCAGTCAGTGAATTGGTCAGTAACACTTACAGTCCTGTGCATCCTGTTGGTCCAGGGTGCCTGCACTGACAGGCCCAAAGATCGAGCCCTATACGCCATGTTAATGCTGAGCGATTGATCAAAAGTCAGAGGGTCTTACGAAGAAGACAGTTGAGCCTTCTGCAACGTCGGTGCATGTGTTTATTATATCAGTCTAGAGAAAGCAAGTTAGACGAATCCTGGGCGTGTTTGAGGCTACAAGCGCACCTTGAGGGTGAAATGAATCACGATTTGCAGGAGACCGACAGCCGCAATGATCAACACTACGAGCGCCGACAGGTAAGCGTACGTCCGGACTAGAGGGATTCTTGTCTGGAGAAGACTGGCGTAAGTCACTGGCTTCTTTTGAGCGGCTTTAACGCAGGGGACTCACTGGGTTTGTGCCAATGAACGCAAACAGCTGGGAGGATTCGTTAACCAATTAAAGGCAAAGACTGGCAAGCAGTTCAAACTCACTTCGATGGCGAATACAACCATATATAAGATCCCAATCACTATCGAGAACAGCGACAGCTTCCCGGCGTGATCTGGCAGATGGAGATTAGCGCGTCGAATCCAAGCAGCAAGACTGTATGAGAAGGGGCTTACTGCTCTTGTAGATGGAGACATTCCGGAAGAACCCAATCTTCACAAGCTTTTAGTACAGGCGCTCGAACTAGAGGAAAGATTCATATCCACATACCCCACTAAGAATGAGCAGGATGGTCAGTGAAAGCAGTATCAAAGTGAGGAAATGAACTGAGAACTCACGAGAAAAGCGCCCATAAGCCTCCCATTACTGCGACTGTTTCAGAAATGTCAGAATCCCACTGAGGTACCGGGTTAGCACTCTGGCTCACAAGAAAGCACAATTGGTCGCAGGTTTCTTCGATAAACTCTCGTAACAAATGCATATGAAGGAGGAGCTCCTAGAGAGAGAAGTTGAGCCAGGTGAGCTAAAGCCGTCTGCGCTGCAGTAACTCCATACCTGCAAAACCAATACGTCAGTCCAAGTCCCTTCACAATGCCAAGTGAGACGTACCTTGTGGTGGTGGTGGCCTGCTATCCATGATTATAAGGTCGTTTGAGGGCGTTCAGTAGTACAAGCACACAGTGCGTAGAGTAGATTATAAGCGGGGAAGAGAAACAAGGATGGGAGGAGGAAGAGAAATGGAATGCTAAGTGGCTGTGCGTATCTCATTGTAAGGAGCCTGTCACCTTGCGACAATTAGTTTGTCCCTGTTTGGCAGGAGCCTCACAGCATTTTTCCCTTGACTACTGCGGCTCTCAAGCGGCTCTGCATTGTCTGTACTGCGCAGCACTTCGTTTTGTCAAATGTTGGTCAAAATTAGAGCTTTTTAGGGTATTCTAGGGTGCATAGACGCCTTCTGGTCTGGGGCGATTCGAACAAGTCTGTGCTTTGGCCTTGCTACAAAGGACAACCCGGTCAGGTCAACCAGTACACCGTCGACGTCGTTGCCCAAGACTTGGCAACCGCAATGGTGCCAGCGGGTCGCCTCTATGTCTTGCGGAGGCTGTGATCTCCGAACTGACCGTTGCTGACCGGCATTTCCGATATCTTTCCCAGACGTTGTCGGATGGACCAGCCAAAAGCAGCTCTCAAAAGTCAATCTGGACAGCTTTCTCGGGAGAGTACATATATGAGACTCCTCGTATCGGCCACTGGTAGTAAAAATTTTTGCTCTAGACGCTCAAATATCTATTCTTAACGCTGCCGCGTTGAAGAATACTCGAGTAGAACTTGACGTCAACCGCTTTCTTATCAGCATAGGAAGACCCGGTTTATATTCACTCCTTGGGTCTGATGCAAACTGATAGTGCAAACTTGACGCTCTACTAAATTTGGGGATCTTGGCTTTTTAAAGTCCTAGTCGTGGAAACTGGACTGTAGCTGGAAGCGAGGCCGAGTGAGGGCTTGCATCACGGATACCGTCATTCTACTATCTCTATTTGCCTGGGTTCGCTAACAACTGTTTCAATAAGATTTTGACGTTGTGGCACCCTCCCTCTGGAACTTGAGACCGTGTTATACATCTCAACTTTTGTTTATGATCTCTCATCAATGCCAGACTCGGACAACTTGGATTGACGTCGCTTCTGTCGACTGTGTTGATTCAAGTCAAGAATTCCTATGATTTCTTGCCTTGCCCCTCTTTTCACTTTTTGCAGAGCACGTCGGATCGTGGTGACTCCGGTGCATTTGGTGCGAGCCATTGTATTCGGATAATGGCATGTACGCTTGAGCCCCAAATCAAATCTCCTTCGAGTCCTCAAGCTCAGTACGTTCAGCACCGAAAGTAACCTTTCTTATCATCCTTTCTTTCAGACATCCGTCATATGCCACGCTTCAAGGAAGGGGGTTGATGTGGCGGTATGATTTCGAAACTTCTGCCAGTGGCGTCGTCCGCGCCTTCCTCCAATCGATCAATAGCTGAGGTTTAACGCTGAGGTACATGATGCCTCTCCGAGTGAAAGTCAGTAAACAGTTTTTGCTTGAACTTCAGTCCCTCTACATTTATTTCGAAGCTATTGCAGTGGTTTGATTCGTTGCTTCGTAAAATGCAGAAAAATTCCAGATTTCTACGGATTTTATCTCAAGCAAAAAGACGACCCGCCTGACGTACTCGACTCGACTCCTTGAAAAGTACAAGACCGTATATGAGTTTGTGGATCCACCTACTGTAAGTATTCGGCGGACTGTCCGGTTCAGCAGCACTCCCGAGTCCCGACTTGGCCGGAGCTTAGGCGGGCATCACCTCCCGTTTCGGCACCGCCCGCGCAGACATTTCAACGTTTCATCAAACGATTTTGTTTCTTCGTCCGGTACCACCACCACACAAACGTTCAACTGCAGGCTTTCAGTATGATACGTCCTCCTCCGCTTCAGCTTAAGCGTACGTTTTTTTCTCTCTTTTCCAACTCTACTTTGCCAGCAAAGCTAACGACCCTTCTGCCTACCCGCAGTTGACAACAGGTTTCCACGTGCGTTGGCATTTCACCACTCTGGCTCTGGCTGGGCAGTGGACAGAGGGTTCTGACGATGGTTTCTGAATTCTTGCGTCATTAGATCCTGTGAAGACTCCGAGCGTCCCCAAGCCGGAGTCTTTCGTCAAGCAGCTTTACAAAGCAAGTTGGAAGAACCCCATCATTGCCGGTATGTTTGTCCCAAAAACATCGGAACTTCAAGGAGTCTTATTACCTCCAATGCAGTTGCTGGTCTCAACGGCCTACGATATGCATTTGCGTACGTATTCTCCTCTGTTATTTTGGTTCTCGTAAACTGACACGTCTTCATAACAGTGCTGTATGTTTTCTCCGATGATCATCCATTATTTCTTATAATGACCCTCTTAATTCAGTACAACGCATTCCAAGATGCAATCGTAGACGATGCGGGTACGACTGCTTTCAGTGTTCGTTCTTTGCCAATGCTGATGCAGTCTCGTACAGAGGGAGCCCACAACCTTTTCAGGGTTTCCATCGCGCTGGGCGTGATGTACATGATCTCTTTCGTGATCGAATTGTACGGTATCATTGGAGTGTCTCTGGTACGTCTTCAAAGCTACCTTCGCTCGTTGAAAATCCTCAGCCATCTACGTCTAGCAACGACTAAGTCTGGTCCGGGCCTACCTTTACCTCACCCTCTTGGCATCTGTCTTGATCATAAGTGCGGGTGCCCTGAACGGTATTGCGTACTTTAGCTTTGCTGTGGGTTTCTGCCACGTTTTCAAAGTTGATTGAAGCTTACGTATATCTTTTTGTCTTACAGGAAGAGCTGATGAGGGAATGTGTGTCCCTGGCTACGGAAGGCCGAGCATACGAGAAGTCGCTATTTGTATGTCTTAGTGTTATTTGTGGTCGGTCATTCCTGGTATTGATTGACCCCCAGCGTAGTCGGCCATGGCCAGGTTCTGTGTACGCCGTGTCCAAGAGACTTGCACGTAAACGTGTGTTCTTATTCATTCTACGTAAAGCATCTCTAGCTGACCTGCCACATTTTTATTAGAATGCATCTACTCTTGGATCACCCAATCATGGTTTCAAGTCGCATCCGTCTTCCTCTTCTCCTTCATCCCCGCCGTGATCTACTACATCATGGTGTACACCTACTACCGCCAGACTATCGACCCGAACCACCACGCCAACCTGGTGCGGAACGACAGCAGCAGCAACTCGAACCTTTACACCTCCCGGCCACGCAGGAGGGAAGGCACAAGGGAAGGCGGGTATTCTCGTGTACCCAATCACAGCGAGCAAGCAAGGGAGAGGGAGGAAGGCGTGACCACCAGCCGGCTCTACGCCAACCCACCTTCCGCCCGCCTCCGCGCGACGCGGTCTCAAGTCCAAGCGAACCGGTCCACGCGGGGTGTCTCCTCCGCTGCCTCGTCCACCTCAACCACCACCATCGACAGCGTCACCGGCCAGCCCAGGCGGAAGCACGTCTATCGCAGCCTGAACCGGCCTCACCGCCCACCTCCGCTGATGCAGAGCCCATCCCCTGTCCTCGGCGTCAGATACAACAACAACGCTGCCCCAGCCGAGGTCAACGCCACCGTCTCCCCTGGGCCGCCTTCGTACAGCATCAGGCCCAGGGCAGGCGCTGGAGCGGGGTACAACTATAGACCCTCGAGGGTCTATGCTGCTTTCGCAGCCCCCGTTCCTGTGCCCAGTCTTTCGGGCGATGATCAGCGGGAATACGACAAGTTTGTGTAATTCTTTTTTTGAGGATTGCACCTTTTGGTTGAATGAACGGATGGGGTGGAGTACCGGACCCACACACCTTATCTCACAGATACAGGTCCTGTTTTAGGGACCTTCCTTACGCTCGTTACATATTGTTCAATGGATGCACCTTTGATACCCAGAATCGAGCGTGAAGCTCTTGAGAATAGCCATCGCTAGCTCGACGTTGTTCAGAGTTCAAACTTTAGATACTGGACTTGACCATGGTTATATGTCACTTTGCTCACCGATCCAGCCATGAAGTTGCAGCTGTCGAGTATGTCGTTTAAATACTGCTAACAGCTGACGGTGACTCGTGGCCGGCCTTGAGCCCCTTGGTTTGACAGCTTTCTCCTTACTGCGCTGCTGCAAGCTCGAGCCTCGAGGAGAAAAATATATCTGCCGTCGTCTGGACACTCCTGACAAGTGAAATTATTGTAATATGTATTGACCAATCCGATATGCTCTCCAGACTATCTAGTCCCTTCAATAGATAAATATAATGCATTAAAAAGTCTATATAACACCATTCAAGGACTACCACACCACTCTATAGCCAGCAAGTTCCAACGTCAAAAACAAAAACCGCAATCCACAAACGCTCTCCAGGTTCCAGGAGGCCTAGGCGACTCAACAGAACCAACACGCCAATGCCTTCTTCATGTGCCTTGCTGCACTTGTGCAAGCTCGGAGTCGAAAGGAAAAACATACATGTAAAGGATTTTCGACTGTCGTCTGACCACACCTAACAGCTCACGGTACCAGTGTTCCGCGAAAAGCATCCACAAATAATGTAATGTGTATTGACGATTCCGATTCAATGTACTCTCTAGACTACCTTGTCCCTTCAATAGATAAGTATAATGCAACGAATAAGTATATAACACCACCCAAAGACAGACCACCACCACATTCGCCCTGACTCAATGATACCCCAGTAAGTTTCAACCCATTCCATAAAAACACCACAAAAGCCAAGATCATCAACCACAAGCGGCCTTCGAGTTCTTGGAGGCCAAGGTGGTTCAACCGAACCCCCCTCTGAAGTCTTTCCTCATTGCGCTCCCCACCCACCCTCACCGTCACCTAGATTCCTGGTCTTGACCTCAACCCAGATCCAACAACAGACAACATCCGCCTCCTGCCACCAAACCGCCACCTCCCCGCCTCCCATCCCATCCCATCGTCGCTCCTCCAAATCCCGCACCCCACCACCAAACCCCACCCCAACACAATACAATCACAATCACTTTCACCCTTATGCGAGATAAGCGCATCGCCGTGCTGGCAGTCCAGGAGACACACCTCACCGAGGACAAAGTCATATCCCTAGAGAACCAGTTTGAAAGACGGCTCAAGATATACAACAGCGGAGATCCGCTCCAGCCAAACTCAAAGGGAGTCGCCATTTTGCTCAATAAACAACTAACGAAGTGGCAAGAGGCAACAACGGTGGAGATCGTTGCTGGGCGCGCGCTCCTCTGAATCATGGTTTTGCCCTGCAAAGGTGCTTCAGTGGTAAACATCCTGGCTATTTACGCACCCAACTCTCCGCTCGAGAACGCACAATTCTGGGGCGATCTAGAACAGACCTGGAAGGATAAAAATTATCCAATCCCAGATATCTTCCTGGGTGATTTTAATCTAGTGGAAGACGCGATCGATAGGCTACCAGCACATACAGACAATACAGAAGCTACAGAGAAATTGGCTAGCTTTAAAGACCTACTTGGTGTTCGTGATGGGTGGAGGCACTGCTTCCCAGGTACCTATAGCTACACCTTCAAGCAGAGGGCTACGCAGTCAAGATCGAGAATAGACCGAATATACGTCTCGACGCCCATATATAAGCACAGCCGGAATTGGCAAATAGACGCTGTTGGAGAAATCCAGACTGACCACTCGATTGTCTCAATGGAATTCACAAACCCCGGGAGTCCATATGTAGGTAGAGGTCGATGGGCAATGCCCATGTACATGTTAAAGAACAAGAAAGTTACCAATACTATTAAAGAATTAGGACGGAAATTAGAAAACAAGCTGCGTAATGAGCTGATAAGGGACGAGGATAGAACGGAGGAGATGAATGCTCAGGTACTCTTTGCGAAATTCAAAAAAGAAATCATGGCTTATGCTCGAGAACTGTCGAAGATCGAAGGCCCGAAAATCGATGCAGACATAAAGAAATTGAAGGAGCAGCATACGATGATTCTAAATAACGACAATATAGGATTGGAAGAGAAGCAGGCTACTGCCGACATGCTAGAGGAAAAGATTACTCAACTGGAAAAATTACGACACGCAAGAATAAGAGACAACGTTGCAGCTAGAAGTCATCTTGAAGGCGAGACAATCAGTAAATTCTGGATACAAATGAACAAAGAAAGAAGACCGCGCGACACGATCACAATGCTCAGAAAACACAGTATCCCAGGACAACCCCAGAGCTATGAAAGAAGGTCAGACAAAATGGCCGAACTTGCGAGGGAGTATCATAACAACCTCCAAACTTATGACCTTGATAACGAAGCAACCGAGGAAGAGCTAGACGAAGTCCTGGAGCACCTTCAGCCAAAAGTCCTGCCTCAATCCAAAGCGAGGCTGGCTGAATACTTGAAAATAGAAGAAGTCCAACGCGCTATCCGAGACTTACCGAATGGAAAAGCACCAGGGTTGGACGGGCTGCCGCATGAGCTATGGAAGCTATTAACAGAACACTTCACTAACGACTCACGGAAAGGCTCCCAGGCCTTTGATATTGTCTACTGCCTGACAAGGGTATACAACGATATAGAAAAGTACGGTGTCCACCACGGCACTGATTTCTGCAAGGGTTGGATGTGCCCGATCTACAAAAAAGGAGATCGTACGGAAATAAGCAACTACCGGCCTATAACAGTGCTCAATACGGACTATAAAATCATGACTCGGGCACTGACAACTCGGCTATCCGAGAACATAGCAAACCTCATCCACCCTGACCAGGCTGGCTTCATGAAAGGAAGGCGAATCGAAGACCAGACAGAGCTTGTCAAGTTGATGCTTGACAAATGCGAGGCGGACGAAGACAATGGCATGGTGGTGTGCCTGGACCAAGAAAAGGCATATGACAAGATCCGACATAATTTCATCTGGAAGACATTAGATAAATTTAACTTCCCAAAGCATTTCACAAACACCGTCAAGACTCTATACGAGAATGGCGAGACCGTGATAATCTTAAATGGCGTCATGAGCGCACCATACAAGATCACGCGCGGAGTTCGACAAGGAGACCCCCTGTCCTGCCTAATCTTCAACCTAGCAATTGAGTCGTTAGCAGCCATGATACGCAACTCACCCCTCAAAGGGTTTACGACCCACGAACACCTGGATCGACTAATTGTTACCCTATTTGCTGATGATACCACAGTTTATTTAAGCGAAGAAGATAACTTCGCTGACTTACAGACGATTTTGCAGAAATGGTGCAGATCTTCTGGCGCTAAATTTAATACCCACAAAACCATAATACTACCGCTCGGTTCACAAGAATATAGACAAGCCCTTGTG
>NHYE01005142.1:0-14506 GCA_002938385.1 Gymnopilus dilepis | reverse complement strand
TATATGTAGTCTTGGGGCCACTGAATGATTGACATGGTCCTGTTTTACATCTACAGAGGGTGAATAAACATATATCACTTAAACAGGACTAGCTGACTGACAAGGCAACAATCAATACCTCGAGGATGTGAGTCGATTTACAAAGATCATTTGTAATTGTCTCTTTATTATTTGTATCTATTCCAGCATGTAATTGACAGTCAAGTTTTTCAATCACTTATAGAAGCAAAAGGCCTTAATCAATTAACTTTGATTTGTGGTATATACTTTGCGTGATAATATCCATCTGCTTTCTCACGGGGCAATTTTTTCTCTTATAGGCATCCTAATTTGTTTGGAGAACTCCTTCTGGTACAAGGCTGCTAGATCTGTGGATGCATCTGCAAAGGCCTTTATTGGATCATTAGAAGAATTTCTTGCAACTGGCGCCAAAGACAAGCTAGAAGATGATTTGAAAACTCTTGGAGAAGGCCTTGATCTCTTGCCAGATTCTTATAAGGGTCAGACAAAAGAACAAACTGCATATAAATCTTCAGTCTTAAAAATCATTCTCAAACATAGGCTGTGTAATATCTATCAATGTTGTTCTATGCTTTTGCTGACAACTGGTACTAGCTCATCCTGACATAGGCAACATGACTTCCCAAGCACATGCTTCTGAAGCTCCATCATCTGCTACCAACCCACCTGCAGAAAGCAGCACCACTGCTATAATGCCTGCACCTACTCCGGATGATCAGCACTCTGCAATGGAAGGCAAAGAGCCCATCCTTTCAGCTCCCACTGGACCGAAATTTGAAACTGTTGCTGAACCTAGCAGTGGCGATGAGTCCGGTAGCCTCACGGATTCATCCACCACTGGAGTCCCAGAACGTAGAAAGAAGAAAGGAAGGTTTTCGGGGGCCAAGGATCTTCTCAAGGGAAAGCTTTTTCGAAAGAGGACTTGAGGTAGATGAAATGGAAAGATGAATTGGAACCGTGGTGAGCAAAGCATATTCCCAGTCTTGTGCTTTGATTAAAACAGCATATCACAGAAATACCAGAATTGTCTCCGAAGGAATCGCCAATTTGAAGAATGAACCAAACTTGTATTAGTACGAGATCGTCGTGACGGAAATGGATGCTGTATCGGGAGTTTGTATGAATGAAATTGGTCACTTGACTGTCAGATAATTTGAACGATGGCTCGTAAGGCTCGACAGAACGGGATACATATGAGACAGGTCAGAGATCAATAGGATCAGATTGTGTGAGGATCCGCATTATGAGCCGCGCGGCGAACGCTTCGCTGGATAGGACCGCCACTGGTCGTCGACGTCCCCAGCCCGATTGGAAGAGCAGCATTCACACCCCATGGCCAACAGCACTGATCGGTGGGTAGTCGAGTTTGCCTTCAATGCCCCTGTTAGCACTTAAGGGCTTAGGCCCTCCGGATGTGATCAGAGGCAGATACGATAGCAATATGACCCGCCCGCGGACCTTTATGAGTGCGAGCCTCTCGACACGCACTACAAGGTTTGCACTTCGACCTGGGAGGTAGTGGGCGTTTGTTGCCCAGAACGTCGGACCCTCGACAGGAGGTGCGCCGAGTGTCAGCAGCGAAAGGCTTGCCGCCTCTGGAAGTGTGATTTGCCTCAGAGCCACGGAGGAATCAATCGGTCGTAATGAGGAGACTTGGTCGGCCACGATGATTTTCATCCTGAGGCTGGTAAGAAAGACATGCAAGTTCTGTGCGGCACTGGAAAGGATGAAAGTTGGACAATGGGTAGCTAATCCGTCTTGCTGGATATTGGGTAACGTGGTGGTCAAGATAAGAAGGATCGCTGAGGAGCGGAGGTGAGAAAGCGGACCTCGATGAACCCATTGAGTAAGTGCCAGAAAGGCGGGGAGAAATTGGTTAACAATGGTGGGCGTGGCCAAGACCGTTCGGGTGGAGAGCCTGTCGAGCTGTTTGCTCGATGCCGAAGTACAGATTGCCTGTAGGAAGGAAGTGGGCCGAGCATAAGCGAAGGGGGCGCGACGACAACGCGAGAGAAGGTCCTATATCATCAGTGCGCAGACTTATGGACTTTAAGTCTCTTTACGCAACTAAAATTGAGATGGATCATTTGAGATGCGGACGAACACAGCTAAGAGGACGCGACATACCCTTCGACCTTTGTATTGGTACGAAGATCCTGTCTTTTCAGATAGATTCTTTCCTGGATTTTTTGGAGGTTCCAAGAGAGGCCGCCAGTGCAGGAAATCAGTCATGAGTAGTCGTGCATGTTGGAACGTTGATCCAGAGTTCCGACTCAATAATGTAGCCTGATGAGCCGTAATGTCGAAAGCTCTGCAAAGCCAAAATATGCAGTATGCACCGCAGGAGAGTCAGGTCGAAGCAGCCTTAATATTCAAAGTAGGTGCATACTAGGAGGTGTCGTAAGGACCCTGGAGTGAAAAGTGTCAGAGTACAGCTGAGAGTGACAAAGCAGGCCATTGACCCATGTTCACGAGGCGACGAGAACGAGACGCGTCGAACTCATCGAAACGAGGCTAAGCCTACGAGGAGTTATGGGTCGCAAGATAAGGAGCGGGGCTGCACAGCCACCCCGACGTTTGGTTTCGCTCAATCCATCATCAAGCGGGAGGTCGCTACTTCGAATTCGACTCTGGTGATGTTACTCTGCGCCTCTCAGCAAGTCGTAGCCGAATACTTGCGTTGTGACTCAATGTGACCCTCCCTACTCGACCTCCCACTCTGCTTGACTGTGAGTAAATCCAGAAGCTCGGACAACGATCCTAGACTCACTGAGTGTCCTGCAGTACTTACTGTATCAGTATTCCAGCCGAGGTCTCAAGCTCCGATCGATCCTGCTCCGCCTTCCGTTCCACATCCATGCTTTCCGCCATGTTCGTTCGACTGGACTTTGGACGATATCCTCATCGTCTCTGACGGGCGATGCATTCCTTGCCGCCACCCTACAGCCTGATGGTCGAGCCTTTGTTAGTGAGCAGGGATTAATTTGTGGTCATCCCCTATGCTCACTTTGCTTCCTTAGAGCGCGTCGATATCTTATCGCTACTATCGTTGGGCCAATGAGACTACGAAGCTGCCTATCCGACAGATGTAAATCGATGGACCATTTGTCGGTGGAAACATTGTCAGGACGCTCTGGGCCTTCAGGTGGAATGCGTTCTCGGCCAACGAGGTAAGCGCTACGTATCTGCCTCAGCATTGTTCATTCTCAAAGACTCTTTGCTCTACAGGTTGGAACTGGTCAATTTCATTTCTCATGAACAGGTCAAAATTCCTGCTTCTCCTGAAACACAATCGATGAGCCGGCTCGAGACTTGGCTGGTGAAGAAGAGGTTAGATCGTGAACGACGTCTGCCTTAGATGACTACCAGGTCAGCCTTTCGTTGTTGACCTCGCTCCTACTTACGAGGTCTCTGCTCCAGAGCTTGAGTTCCACCACTCATCTTCTCAAACGAACACGGCTGTAGTGTCCGCTCACCCATTCTGAGAACCGTGAACCCTTACTCCTGCCATCTCTCGCCTACTCGATGCTCCTGCAATCTTGGATTTATATCATCCAGACCGCAAGGCGCTGTCAGATCCCTTGGCGCAACACGGGTGTTTCTGCCGACCCGCAGGCGTTATCGTCTGTACAGCTTCGACAAAGCACGCTTCACGCCGTGTACAAATGTACCCAGACCCTTCCGTACGTGATTACGCAAAATGTCCGGAGGTAGGAGACGCTCGACGCGCAGTAGGCGACAATCTAGGCGTCCAACAACTGAGCATCTCAAGGCCGACTGGTGGCCCCAGAAATCGAGTTGATCAGCCCATCCCTCAGCCGAGCCTTGCCCGAATAGTCGAATATTCAACATCTCCGACAAGACGGCGATCGCGAGTACCTTCACTTGGACTACCAGTACGACGCCATCCAGCAACACGCTACAGCTAGAGACGTACCTTCCCATCTTAATCATGTCACCTGTCGTCTTGGGCAGATGAGCAGCAGTGCCTCCAAATGCTTTGCCCACAGGCAGAGCTAGGCTAATCTTGCACGGAGTCCTTGCTTCGTGCCTCATGCACATCAGGTTCTCGTCCCGTCATTGACAAGGCAGTATCTCTCGCTACCCCTTGGCATTGTTTCTGAAAAGGTCAGGCTGTAAGGAGAGCCCTCGTATGGTCGGAAAGCGTCAAGCCCAAAGTGAGTCTTGTCAAATTTACATAGACATGTTTCTGACCATTGATTACACTTTACAGATTTCCACCATAGTCCAGGATATCTAATGGCAATTAGCGAAGCCGTCCATCGCTTTCCCTGGATTTGGCTTTGAGCGCTGCGCATCAGAGGAGCGTCGCAGCCCTTTTGCTGTGTAGTTCACTCAGGGCACCATGAAGATAAGCTGAGCAACATGCGACCTACAGTACGACAGGATGTCTCCAGCCAATGCGCCATTTTTCGCTACAGTGCTTCAAATTACACAAGAGTCGAAATTCGCCAACGTGGAACCCTCGAAAGCACGTCTCCAATTCGACCCTTAGTCTCCCTTTTGCCCTTCCGCACTTCATTCTCTCTATAGACCTCAGGCCGTCCTGCAGGGAAGCGGAATATTGGACTATTTAAACAGTTACCTGGAACGACCTGGTAATGTCACTCTCCAATCGCCCTCGGCACCTCTTTTGCCTTGCTTTCGCGCACTATCTTCGCGTGTCATCCTCAAGCAAATCTATGCTACGTTCGCGGCCTGGAGGGATGGTCTATTGTCAGCACAGTCCCACCAATCCCAGCAATGCTCACTCATACGGTGTCGGGTAGACTCCTTATCGGCGTCTTTGCTATTGGTCCCTCTTTAGTGCCTTGGCAGGCAACACCATGTTTTACAACCCCGACCACCTCCCATGCTGTGCATGTTCGCCATCTCCACAATACTCAACTCGATACTCAGGGGGGTCCTACGCACTTCCACCAAATCCCGGAGCTGCCTGCACAGACATCTCCTTTACAGGCTCAGGCACTTACTGCACAGACCTGACTGACCCGCAGCCGGTGTCCAGAATGACCACGGAGCACTACTGCCTTGCCAGAAATGCCCAGGCTGTGGAGCTTACGCATGACGACGTATCGACAGCTCTGTGTCCCATGATTAGCTGATCGCTTGAACATCATTCTCCAGTTCAAACTGTTCAATGCTGAACGCACCAGACTTGCCATGATTCAACGGAACCCTGGGGCTGTTGGAATGTATCCAGGTTCCGTCATGAAGGTGAAGTCGAAGAAAGAGTTGCAAATGCGTTGGATGTGTTGATGGGTGCTATGACGGCCGCAGTGCGGGATCAGGAGGGCGGAGGGATAACTACACCGGACAACTAGACACCATGAACCGAAAGTTTGTAGCCCGTAGCATGGTTTGTAAATTTTATGGACATGGCCGAGACTTGATCGATAGTTTGTCATTGGGAGGGGAACATACGTATACTCGTACAAAAAAAGGCAACTCCGCCACCTTCACTGACCTGCTCAACGGTACTTATCGCAGTATCACTGAACTGAGGGTTCGACAGAGCAAGAGTGCATGGCATACTACTGACCAGCTTCAGCACTCACAGGCACCGCACTGTTGCAATCGCGTGAATAGTCATCTTAACTTCCGGAGTAGCTTTGTCCATGTCGACCACAGGGTGTGACTGAAGGTCGATCTTGACTTCGCGTAAGGCTGGTCGGCGATTGAGAATCTGTCCCTGCCATGCCCCTGAGCTTTCGGCGAACGTCTTCTTCGTCTATCTAAAATTTGATAACCTACTCTCAGGCAGAAGAGCAGTGAGATGATACTTACCATCAAAGTGACGCAAGCACGATCAATGGCGTACGAGGCTCTCGCTCTCAGAGCAGCTAGAAGAATGGAAGGAGTCATCAGCCTTTGTCGTAATAACGGAAGCCGCAAGATTTAAGATTGATCACACTCCTGTAGCCAAGTCTCACTTGCGGACGCATTCCTCCGCTGCGACAGGAGCGAGATCGCGTTGGCCTTGCTCAAAGAGCGTAATCTTTGAGAATTGGCTTGTGTACTTGATAGTTCTCGATGAACAGATATGGTGGTCGCGGGGAAAACTCCATAGACAGGTATTGGTATATCCGGAAAGGACGTTGCAGTCAACATTGTAATTCGGGCCCATGTTGAACAATTTGAGACGGAGGCGAAGCAAAGGGCAGCTATAATCTAGAGTAGCATCGATATCGGCTTACTCAGTAGATGGGCATAAGAATCACCTTCCAAGCTCGGTCCCAGCTTGATTTCGTCCTCAACATATCTTCCGAACCAGTCCCGCCTTGCTCCTTAGGACCTCCCGACGATCTCAAGACGAATTTCCCTGGCAGTGCAGTGAAGCTGTCCATCATTGGATATGAGGGGGCCGTATCGGGCTTCTAAACCAAAACTATTCAGTTTAAGCATTCTCCTGCACGACATTGAAGGCGGGGCAACTTTCGCTAAGAAGCCTTCGCCATTCTGCAAGCTGGCGAAAGTTGGAAGTGGATGTTACTTGTTCCTTGTCCGCTTGACTCAAAACCAGAACAAGCTTTCAGAGCAGATCACGCCATCGACAGCAGGGCATATATAGGTCGCGTCGAACAGCCCACAAAGCAATCAGAGGAGTGAACGGCCGGCAAGTCCTTGGTCGTAAGAGCAAGGTCGTGATATCGTCCAAGACATCGTCGGGTCACGGTAAGAATTGGAAGAGGCGACACAGCCACACCGACGTTTGGTCTTGCTCGATCCATCATCAATGCATCAGGCGCGAGGTCGCTACGACTCGTACGAGGCTCTGCTGTCATGTTTAGTCCGTCCGCACTTCTCAGCGAGCTGAAGCCAAATCTTTGCTCGCTGTGACCCTTCCTTCTCGACCCCCCACTCTGCTTGACTGTGAGTAAACGCGAAGCTCTCAGAAAACGACCCTAGACTCATCAAAGTGCTGCAGTATCGTCTCTGTATCCGAGCACAGACGTGTCAGGCTTCGGTCAACTTTACTCCGCCGTTCGTTAGAAAGTCCATGTTTTCCGCCATGTTTGTTCGACTGGAGTTTTGGCGATATGCTCGCCTTCTCCAACAGCCGATGCATTCTTTGCCATAACCCTATAAGCAGGCAGTCGAGTACCTCCACTTGCCTAGCCCACAGGTCGAGCTAGGCTAAGCATTTCTGCACGGAGCCCTTGCCCCATGCTTGTCAGTTCTCATCGCGTCACTTACAAGGCAGCCTCTCCGACCATCCCATAGCCTCGTTTCTGAGAGAATAAGGCTGCAAGGAGGGCCCTCGGAAGGTCGGAAGGCGTCAGCCAAAAGTAAGTCCTGTCATCTGTCATTCTTACACTTCTGGTCATTTATTTATGATACATTGCAGAGCTGACCATCCTCTATTAGTCCACAATATACAACGACAATGAATGAAGCCGTCTATCGCTTTCCCGCTTGCCCGGGTTTGGCTTTGATCGATGCTCATCAGATGAGCGTTCAGAACCTCTGCTATGTAATCTGGCCTCGTCACCATGAATGCAAACGGCTGAAAACGCAACATAGAGTATGACAAGGAGTCTCTAATCGATATGCCATCTGTCGCTACATTGCCCAAAAAGTCAGAAGAGTTAACTATGCCAACACGGAACACCCGAAAGGACCAAATCCCTGATGCTCCCGGCTCCGACGTCCATTCTTTCGATCATGAATTCAGTCACACAGGCTGCTGCCGAATATGTGAGATGCCCTGTGCACTCCAATGAATGCGTCGTCAAATCCGGAGAACTCCAAGATGGATATACATCTTCCCACCAACCTAGGAGCCTTCGTTGTAGACCCAGCTGCTTTGATCTCCTTGAACTCTCTTAGACGTTGTCAGGATAACAAGGATGAGGCATGGGTCTAGTTTGGCCCCGATTCAGGAAAACAAGAGTAAGTACTTACTTTTCCATCTTCGCATCCTCCTAGCTGACGGCCTCCAAAATTGTTCAAAAATTTTATTCGCAGTCTGACGAGCATTGGAGGTCGCGAAAAATTCGACACTGCCAAATGTAATTCTCCAGAGAAGCCAGCTCAGAGGACAGCCAGGACGCCTGAATACCTGACCAAAGCAATGGCCTACTCCGTGCATCGTACCGATCCTCTGTGGAGGCGTGTGCCTATGTCGGTTTCGGTCACGAATACCGATTGGACGAGGAATCGCGGGGGGACGCTCGTCGAATGTGTAGTTTCTTGGCTATCGCGCCCATCGAAGTGCAGCAAGTTGAGGACAAATGCTGCGTATTACTGTATGAAAGTCAATATAGTCCCCACCGTCCTCATTCAACGCCCGCTGAATAGCGCAGATCGCCGATTTTCCTTTGTGACTCTTGGCTACATCTTTTGCTTGAGCTCGTGGATTGGTCTTCCAATTCCGACCGTCTGTTGGACTTGTTGCCTAAATGTGATGTACATACGTTACAACTATTCCGTCACCCCTGCGTTCCAAAGTGGCTGGATAGCAAGTTATACAATGATAGTATTGGATGATAACTAGGAAGACACGACTGAGAGGTATACAAGCAAATTGGATAGCGACGACAACATTTCAACAGAAGAACGAGTAGTAGTAAGAAAAAAGTTTACGCAACAATACATTGACTGTCCTTCGCACCACGGGCCTTCTTGCGCTTCGCTCGAGGTGAAGTTGTGCCTCCCTGGTGGTGACCAGGCGCACTGTGAACAGCTCGGGAGGTCTCGTAGACCTCCTGCTCATCAGATTTGTCTGCCGCCACCTCAGGCTGCATCGCGCTACCATTTGGCGTCATACTTAGGCTGTCGTAGATCAGCCGCCGAATCTTCTTCTCCAGGCCATCATAGAATGACATGCCACGGATGGATTGGTCGATACTGAACACATCTCTTTTCTTGTAGCGCTCCACAACGCTTGTGATGAACTCTTCCGACAGCTCTCGTCGTGTGGACCCTTCCAGGCTTGCAGTGAAGATGCAATGGAGGATGCAAGTAAGGTGGACTATGTATGCCACCAAATATTGTGCGCTGAGATTGCTAAACAGCCCAGAAAGAGATCAGTATGTAGCTAGACACTCATGGGGAGCATTACACACGTTTTCTTGTATGCCCCGAAAAGAAACTTGACAGTCAATATCCCGAGACCCAGACCGACGCCGATCCCGATGAGAATTGGAGCGGCAGAAGGGTTGCTGGTGGCCAAATTTGTCAAGGTACCGACGCCGTTGGAGACTATGTCGTTCGACTTTGACCTATCGAAGAACGTTAGGAAGGTGTGGTAACATCGCATGAAGTACCCTCACTTGTCTGTCTCATCGTCAATCTCACCCTCGTGTCCTTGCAAGATGGGTTCCACTAGCTTCAAAATCATGTTGACGAAGGGTTCATTCCTAAGAATCTGCAGGACGAATTGGAAAGACTATCAGCAATGGGAAAAACCTAGGGGATTGAAGAGGCTTATACCTTTTCCGGGTCATTGAGGTTCCAGACTCTGAGAATGTCGTCGTGAATGCGCCAGACGCAATTCTTCAGTGTTTGACCCTGAAAGAATATACTTTGTCCAAGGTTTCGCCAATATTCTGCAACAGGCGTCAATGGCAGGCATATCATTTAAGTATACAGCAGTACACACTCTTGAATCCTTCTCTACGACAAAGCTTCAGTGTGCAATTTAGAAGGTATTGGTATAGTCACAACCTTACAGAAAATTCAATCTTCTGCACAGCATTCGTCTGCTGGGCAGCGACAAAAACAAGCTGTCTACCCTCGTGAGCGTTGGAAAGTGTCGGAAGAACGTTTCCTTCTGCTGCTTCTGGCGGTTCATCCGATGCCCATTCTCCGACATCAGACGGAAGGGACTCTTCTACGCCTCCCAGAGAACGGATGGTGATCGTCGTAAGGTTGTTCAACGTTTCAAGTCGCCCTGATGACCAGTCACATAACTTATCAATGTACGAGCGAACAGAAGACCTACGGCGGTACTTCAGATCGGTTGATACCTTAACAATCAAGGCACCCGTCGACTGCTTAAAACCTTTGATACGTTCATCGAACTGATACTCCGCTTGCCGTTCAATTTCAGCTGGTTCGACCGTTCCACGATTTCTGTGTTGATATTGCTGCTCCTTGAGGAGCCTATCAAATTTCGTGAAGACTGCGATGACTGAAATGTTCACTAGAGTGCCGCCAAGTCAGATTTGAGTTCCAAGCAGAGCTGCAGCCTTACACTGCCTCGCAAGCATGAGGAGCTTCTCATCCCCAGCCTGTTGTACTCTGTCTCCCTCACGAGGAGACTGTATACATAACCTGTTGAGAAGGGTATGATGTTAGACGATTTCGACAATTTCAGGATAAATGGCTCAAGTACCAAACTGCGTGCACCTGATCCTGGGTTTCCATCGCACTTCTTTCGCGAAGAAAATCCTCTACTAGCTCCCAGTTGTCCTCAGAGCCGGGTTCGAAGCCTTGGCTATCATGCAAGATAAGTCGCTCGTTCTTTGGCGAGGTGTATTCGTGTCTGATGTCAGCGCTACCCGCGCGACCGTCGGCGATGTCGATATCCTGGTTGTGAATCGAGATGACCAGAGCCTGAACGTCAGGTTGGAGGGACTCGCCTTCTTGTCGATGTTGAAGATACTGCTAACCAACGAGGACTTGCCGACGCCAGACTAAACAGCTTGAGAGGCGTTTGTAGCATTCGAGCCAGTACCACTCTTACCTTGCCTACAACAAGGATGCGAAATCTGGAAAGATAGTTTAGACGATGGTACACCGATAGGAGGAAGCTCTAAGTACCGAGGGCAGGCAGAGAGTGTCTCAGCTACGCTTGAAGGCAGTTGATTTGCAGATGAATCCATTGGGCCTGGTGGGAGGGCATACCCCATTCGGCGGAAGGGCTGGTCAGTTGGGTACTTGAGGATCGAGGAAAAGAACAGGCCAGTGTCATTCACATCCCACGAACACCGCCGCAATTTCAGGCACGCAGTCTCTGCTTCTACATAAAGAAAAGGCTCAACAAGAGCCGGAAACCTGTGCTCCTTGGAGGCTCAGCAAAGTTGCTTATAGAATTACTGTCTATGGAGAGTATTATTCCTGTTCTACTGACACAAGAACCGTTCATAATACAAAAATGCCAGACCTGCGAGAGCAATTGCGTCAACCAAATGAGTCCACGAAAAGGTGTAACAATTGGCAAACACACGTTGAGAGCGAGAATTACAAGACATACATAGGGCCTGTATTACATAGCAAAGGCCGAACATCGAGCTGAAATGAGCATACTTATACCAATCTTAGGGTTCATGTCCGATGGGTGAAGTGAGCTCTCGAAGCACATGTCGAATGACCTTGGAGCAATTCCTGAGCTTTCTGCGCAGAGATGCTCGGGACAGCGAAGTTGAAAATGTTCTAGCTGATAAAACATAGTGAGATCAGCGAACGAAAGACAGTGGAGTCACACTTCCAGGATAAGGCTTTTCCATTGCACCCCAAAAACCTGTCCTGCCTATGCCCCACATGCTCGCCAATACACCATCTGCCGCTCACAGCACCGTCAGGACCACGTTCCACGGGCGTGGAGCAATCTGTCTGAAAATGTAAGGCTTGCAGCATGAGTTTGTAGGGAGGTCTGGACGTGGTGGTAAGTGCAGAATTGCCGTTCGTTGTCGATTTATGGAGTGAAACTCCTTCTGACAGCATGAGAGGAATTGTCTCAAAGAAAGAGTGATTCTTTACAAAGACCATTGAGAGTAGGTTTGAGGTCGGGAGACCCATTGCCGTTGTCACTGGGCGGACCAACGAATTTTAGCAGCAACATCCGAGGGTATAATGAGGCGAGAACGCACGGCAAAGACGGTCCCTAAATTGTACTGCCATCGCAGAACAAGTTGCAGTCGATCACAAGAGTTGGAGAGTTGCTTGGTGAATTGGTTATGAACTGACGCGAGCTCAATCAAGGAATTGCCAGGGCAGACGCCTCTGAAATTGCGCAAAATTCTGCCTAGAAACCGAATGCGAGGTATTCTGAGGCCCTGTCTATGGGTTTAAAGAGATGGTTCAGTAATGGTATCTCAGGGGGGGTGGTGTACGACAGGTATGTCGAATATCCTCAACGTCACCATCTAGACGTTGAAGTGGTTGGTACTCCAGGTGCGGCAGTACGGCGCGCGTCCATTGGATGTGATCTTCCCGTCGTTGGGAGACCTGGTACTTGGCACCACGTCGGATCTCCTCAGAGAATGGCAGCAGAAAGGACGCCTTGCTGAAATGAAGTCGTTTGGACTGGAATGGAGACGCTGAGAAGGGAGATAAACTCTTAGGAGGAAATACCCCAGCCGCCACTGAGAAGCGTTGCGTAGGATGCGGACGGATAGGAAGCGGAGATGGAGGCGGAGCCGCTGAGTGTGGGGAGAGGAGTGAGGATAAATGACGCGGCGGGGGCTGCAGACTGCCGTACTATATAAGACAGAGGGGTCGAGAGGAGATGGACGAGACTAGTGGCACCTGCAGGGAAGTAGGGTAACCCGCGGAGAGGCGATCGTCGAGTTCCAACTTCCATGGCACATGGGAGGGGGATTGCGAGTGCTTTTGCTGCATTCTCGGCAGACCTGGATGCCCCTCAAGACAACGAGACGATGGACTGTGGTCTTGAACCAGTTGTGGAACCGTGACTTGAGCTCTTCTACACACCTTGCTGTACGACGTGATGGTCAGACAGACCCAACAACGAAGTATTTCCATCCGGCTACGGCGGGCCGTCAAGATCTGATGGTTGCAGACGCCGAAGCCCCGCTCTCTCAATTGTACATCGATCTGCGATATGTTCTCCTCAAACACTTCAGCAGCCTTCGAGCTTCGACAGAAATATGATCACTTCCGTATTCTCATCATTGGACGGGCTAACGCTGGCAAGACCACCATCCTCAAGCGTGTTTGCAATACAACAGAGGACCCTCAGTTGTATGATGAAGGAAGAAACTTGGTGCGTCTGTATCCGCCCCCTTGTCGTCGCGCTTATCTGCTCTCAGCTGGAGCCGACCTCAGCAGTAAGTGCCTATGTTTTCGTCAACTTACAACGATGCTGGATCACGTAATCAGCGCGGCATCCACGACATCAATCATCCATTTGTATTTGCTAGCAATCCTCAATTTGTCTTCCATGACTCTCCTGGCTTTGAAGCTGGAGGTGCAGCGGAGCTCGAAGCTGTACAATCATTTATTGCAGAACGTGCTAAGTCTCGTGATGTTAATGATCAACTTCATGCCATATGGTATGTGCAGTCTGCGCACCCAACCTTCATTATTGTGACAATTCAATCCAGGTTTTGTTTTGAGCCAGACACATCCAGGCCTCTCTTAGAGTTGGAGAAAAGATTCTTCAATGAGCAGCGCCCAATAACTGGTCACATCTCTATATTGTGTTAGAAATTAGGTGGGGCTGATTTCCTCTATCCAGTGCCTTTGGTTGCCATTTTCACCAAGTTTGATGATCTCATCAAAGAGGTCTGGGATGATGAACAACAAGAATCAGAAAATCGCCTTATAGCTGCTAACACTTTAAAATGGAAATTTGAAGACCCATTGTGCCAATCTGTCTTTCCCCCAAAAGCATATCTGTGTCTGGAAGGTGATATTCCTCTTTTATGCCTCTGTCATTGGAAATATTTTGTTAATTTATTTGACCTCAGAAATGCATAAAGACAATAGTCCTCATCAGGACCAGGTTCAAAACCTGATAAAGAAAACTGCTGATTCACTTGATGATCTCGCACTCAAAGTTCTATTTGTTTCAGTGCAACAAAATAATTTGGAGCTCTGTATTGAATATGCAGTCAGATAGTAAGCCTGTCTCATGTTTCTATCAGACCTAGCTTCTCACAGTTGTATACCTTTAGTGATTTGGTATCACTACTACGGAATAGGACAAGACCTACACTAGTGGGTTGTTTCATTAATTCTGTAATCTATATTCTTTGAAACAGAGTGTGGCATTTAAAAAGGCTCTATTCATGCAAATTGCAGGAAAGTGGTTTAAGCATGCTGTCTATGTGAGCTGACTGGCAATCAATTCTTGATACACCTTGGCCTTACATTTAATTCAAAAGAACAATAAAAGTCACTATGTAAGAGCTTCCCATTGAAATATGGAAGAATAAAAACTGAGAGCAATTTAGGAGGTAAAAAAATATCGTTCTACAAGCTGAAGCTGAGACAAATTATGATTTAGAATGTTAGTAGTAATATTTTTATCACATAGATTTGAAGTTCACAAATCTCCAGGATAAACAAGTAAAAAATTATTGTTGTTCATGTGTAAGTAAAGAGATAATAGCCTAAACACAGCAGAAGACTCGGAATTGACTGCAGTGATAGTAACACAGGATGATATCTCTGATTTTTGCAGATAGTAAGTGAATGTCTATGACTTCCAAACCACCAGATGACAGACTGGCCTGCCTTCTACTTTTGCAGAGAGTGAGTGAATGTCCATGAT
>NHYE01005141.1:0-14498 GCA_002938385.1 Gymnopilus dilepis | reverse complement strand
TCGGGAAAACGTCGGTAGTGGCTGACCACCGACTTATTCCAACAGAACCTCGGCCTTCAAAGTCGTCGTTGGTGACCCGGACGTGTCGCTGGCCCCATGTTGAAAGGACCATCACGTACTGGAGGGAGCTGAACCATCTAGTGATATCTGGGCCCCATTCGGAGTAGGGAAGGGTGGGCGGCGAGCGCGGGGGTAACGATGCTGCGGGAGTATTCGAATGTTCTTCTTCTGGACTGGAATTCTGAGTATTCGTGTCGGCCGGGGGACCAGCTTCAGGACTTTGGGAGGCAACATTCTCGCCAACTTCAATGGAGTTATCAGAACCAAATTTCTCGACAAGATTGATGAGCGCCCTCCGATGAATGATGAACGTAAAGCAGTTGTCGACTTGGAGGCGGAAGACGAAGATGGCATCTTCATGAGTTGCGAGGTAGCTCCGTCTTGGAGCGAATGAGGGGTCTTCCCCGGGTTGCTGCGAGGATTCTTGTCTAGGGTTCGGTTTGACGCAGAGATGGAAGGACTCCACGAAAAAGCCTGGAGCCACAGAAGGCAGCTGGAGGACGAGGATGGGGGTTGGTCGGGTAAGATCGGGTCTAGGGGGGATGCGGAAGATGTCGATGCTTATACTTTCTTTGTTGGTGAAAACCAGAAGGTCTTCTGTCAGGAAGCGATGTCCGAGGTATTTTTCAGATGGTTCCAACCAATCCTGGACAACGCTCATCAATCCAAAGGAAAAACCCTAATAACGGGAACGATCATACCATTCTAATCTCGTGCGTTTGCCAGTTGAGGACGATTGTACGGACATGGGATCTGTCCATGGTCAAGCAAGAGAACGTAAGGTATTTGCCGACGACTTGCTGGAACGACATTGGGTCGTCAATGGAGGTATACATCAACAAGGAGTGAGGCTCTCGGGCCTTGGGATGCTCTTTCCTGGTGGAAAATTGGTATAGGTGCAGCTCCAATGCGTACTTGACATGGTCATCCTCATCCTGCACGGATCGCCTGCCATTATGGGGGATTGTCAGGAACACGTAATCGGATGTGGAGTACACAGAACACGCACGAAGAGACAATCGCAATCAAGTCATGCTCGTAGACCGCGACAGCGAATGAAACGATATATTTTTCCTTCTGGAACGTCTTCCACACCGCTTCATCATCCTCTTTATCAGGCAGCGCTAGATAATGCACCGCCCCTGACTCTGCATCGCTCCACCAGAACATCCCGTCCATGATATCGTACCACTGAGCCATGTTTTGCGGTACACTTACGGAGGCCACAAAATCCGGCTCGACCAGAGACCATGCTCGTTCTGTAGCTCGGATGGCATGCACCTTCTCCAAAATCGACAGGGTGGAATGTGGGTTGTCTTCCGCGCCAAAAGAGCGGAGTGCAGTATGGTGTTGAACTTCGGGAGAGTGCTTGATCAAGTCGTGAAGGTATCTGGCACTGAGCTTGCAAGCTTGGACGTCGTTGTGCTTGAGACATAGAAGGATATTGATGATTATTTCGGGTGGTAAGGAAAGTAGGCAGGAGTTTTGAACATCTGTCCATGTAAAGGATTGCATCAACGTTCTCTATACAATTTCGTACATACTCACCATCCTGCACTTTCTCTCTACCTGCACTATCGGCAACCTGGCATGTATCAGCATCGTGAAGGACACCATTCAATTCAATCCAGGGCCCACCTTCACATGCGCTTGTTCCATAGTCTACTCGTATATGGTAGAGTACACCTCGGAATGGCGCTCCTTCATCAAAGTCATGAGTCGATCAAGTAGAGCTGATTCAATTGAGAAGCATCACGACCTTGACGTCAAAATGCCTGAATCTGGGCTTGATTAACAAAGGATAAAACGTCTTGAAGGGGCTCGAAAACATACCTTATGCTTAACCAGGGGTTTTCAAAACTTCCCGAGGATGCTGGATGACGACGACTCTGGTTGTAGTCGAGAAAGCTGCGCGTTGCTGCCATCTGTGACTTGATAACCTTTTGAGGAGAATCATGGTGACGATCTGTCGATGTCTGCCAAAGCTGTGCTGGCGTCGTGACTCGTGTCATGGTTCAAGCGGAGACTAAACGTCCTGGCACAACGATATTGAATGTCCGCGTCAAGCTCAGCTTGTCCCTTTGCAACCCGGCCTCATGGAGGCGAGACGTCTTTTTCACTACTTCTGTATGTACCACAGTTCGAGTGCCTTGATAAAAGACATAATATCAATTCTTCTACCATACAGAAAAGAATATTTGAGGGTAGGATGTACTAATATCAGGCGACAGGCTTCAAACATTCGGATAAGCCGGAGTCCCAATAAAACTTCTAGAACAGGCTCTTTGCAGGTTCTTCCACCGTGCACGTCCTATAAGGCAGCTTTTCCAGCCGTCTATGATGCGGCAGAGTAAATTGTTGAGTCTACTTATCTGTCGGTAAACAAGTACATACCCCAATAGGAAGGAATATCATGAGAAAAGCAGCAACCATGAATAACGACGCGGAAACGAAGAGAGGTCTGAGAAGAGTGGTCATGTAAGTAGAGTCACGTCAAGTAGAAAGAAGGCGAAATATACCCGTTAACGTTCGCTTCAGTAGTGCCCACTGCTGATGTTGTAACAATCAAGATGACCGGTGAAAATATACCAGTAATTCTGTTGATCGTGCTGGCAATGGAATCAGCGGTTCCACGATGAGGGGCAGGGAAGATCTTGTCGAGAAGATAGAATAAAGCTGGAATTAACGGTAATCAGACATAAGTACTCACCTCGGGAGTATAGGCATAGAGGACGCCGTACATCTTCGTTATCCAAATTTTGTCAATTGCTCCGCTGTCAGTAAAGGTCAGGAATTACGCACAGCGTTGCTGTGAACCAGTAAGCAACAATATTAAACATGGAAGTCAAGGAAACCATACGATGTAAGTGCAGTAGCGTATGTGTAACCCAAAACGGCGGCTTGACTACTGCTCGTGGTGAAGAGGAAGAGGAAGACACCGGTGAGTGCTGTGAAAATGGACATGACAAGCTTTTCGCCTCCGAAAGAGGATCCGCCCCTTCTCCTGGACCAATCCACGACAGCACAAGCTATTAGGGTGCCAGGTATACCTAGGACGGACTGAATGGTATTTTCACGATAAGTGGCGTTGAGTCTCCATCACAGATATATGTTGTATGCCAAGCTGACTATGTCGATGATTATCTGGCTGAGTATCGCATCGCTAGGGGAGCCTTGACGCTCATTATGTTCATCTGTCGGTTCTTCTTGTTTAATTTACAAGAATCGCCGAAGTATCTCATTGCGACCGGAAGGCATGAGGAGGCCATTAAAGTGCGTCTCAGAGCTATTCCCGAAGAAAACTCTCGTGAGAGGTGTGATCCTCGTAGGTCATGGAGCATATTGCCCGAAAGAACAACAGGATGATTACTCTGTCTGTGGATCAACTCGAAGCTGTGTCCGGTAAATCGAGGTTACCTCCTAGATCGATCCCTCGGATCATGAAGGAATCTTTCTTTCATGTCTCTCTTTCGCATGTCAAACCTCTTTTCGCTAGCAGGAAACTTGCCCTCAATACAACCATCGTTTTCTGCCTATGGGGTGCGTCTTTTTTCTCCATGTTTGCATTGTGTCGTTGTCATCCTATGAACTTAGGCATCATCGGATTGGCGTATCCCCTTTTCTATTCCTTCTTGCCTTTTTACCTGAGAGACCACGTTCCGACTGGCGATTCTTCAGTCAACGGCGCCGCAAACCAACCAAAGCCTGTGAGCACAAAGAGTTCAATCTGATACCGACCCAAGCCAATCCTGTTCAGGTAGTAGAGTACGGCTGGTCAGATCGACGATTGAGGATTGAGGCCGTGCGTGGCTTACTCTTCCTGCATGCATCTGTTTACTACGAGAATCGTTAGTATTGGAGAGCGATAATGGAGCTGAATCACGCACTCAAATGGCATTTCAATTCGTATGCTTTACTCACCCCGTTATCCTTATTGACCTTCATCAAGTCATCCCCTTGCTGGTCTACGTCTACAGCACACATTTCGATGCCCACTTCCTTCTCGTCGTTGGTCATTATTTGCTGGCCCTGACGTTGTTCGGGTCGTAGAGATGAACCGGAAGGTATGAAAGAAGCAGATGCTCCATCTCGATTACCATCGACCCAATTATAAACCGGATCCCAGAAATCTTGAAATGGGCTGATAGCTTTGCGAGCATACTTCTCTGATTTAGATGGGGTGGAGCCCGCTAGATTTATGTAATGAACTGATGTGCCACCCATCTCTCCTAGCCCCTTGAATTGCGCACGAAGGGCTAAAAAACCTTCTGGTGTTCGGCTGGCATATACATAATACATAATGCATGAGGTGCTCGTGCGCCATTTGCTCCGACCGAAACAAATACGTAATGTAGCCCCTAGCTAGGTGATATACTGCTACTCACCACCTCGAATGCTTAGTCCATCTGCTTTACCAGTCAGCTGTAGCCGTACTCTTCGTCTTTCTACATGGCTGCTTTGCCAGCAGTCTGGGGAGAGGCAGAATAAATTAGCGAGCTCGCTTAGTGTAAAACTCAGTACATACCTCTATCGGAAGAAATAGCATGAGAAGGGCCGCAACGAGGTACAACGATGCTGACACAAAGATAGGCCTACGAGAAATTGACAAAAAATTGTAATTATGTTCAGTGATGGTCAACGTACCCGCCGACATTAGTGGCACCAGCGCCCTCCGCTGACGTGGTCGCAATCTTGATGACTGGTCCAAATATTGCAGCAATTCTACTGAGGCTACTAGCGATAGCATTGCCAGTTCCACGGTGAGGGGCAGGAAAAACCTTGTTTGGAATATAGATTCAAGCTGATATAGACAGTGCCCAAGACTCATACTCACTTCTGGGGTATATGCATAAAGGACGCCATACAACTTGTTATCCAGATTCTGTCAATCGCTCCGCTTTTTTGTTGATGATCAAATTTCACTCACGGCGTTGCTGCAAGAGAATGAGGAGAATAAGCGATCATATGATAATAATTTTGTAAAACGTACGAGGTGACTGCAGAAGCGTACGTATAACCCAAGACAGCGGCTTGAGTGTTGCTCGTGGTGAAGAGGAAAAGACAGGCTCCGGTAAGTGTTGTAGAGACAGCCATGACAAGCCTCTTTCCTCCGAAGGAGTATCTGCCAGCTTTCCTTGTCCAATCGACGACAGCGCAGGCGATCAGGGACCCGGGTAGACCTAGTATCGACTCAATAGTATAGGTCTGGTATGTGGCGCTGACTGATTTATGGCCACTCGGAATGCGGTCTCTCAGGTAGAAAGGCAGAAAGGCGTAGAAAAGGGCATCTGCTAGCCCAATGATGGCTAGATTACAAAGGTCACAATGGTTCGATGATAAACTGGAGGAAGACGCACCCCATAGGAAGAAAACGATGGTAGTATTGACCGCAAGTTTCTTTCCAGCGAAAAGAGGTTTGACATGCGACAGAGAGACGTGCAACGAAGAAGGCTTCAGGAGCTGAGAAATGGATCTAGGATGTAGATTCGAATTCCCGGACACGGCTTGAAGCTGATCCAGAGTCAAAGTGATTGTTTTGCCATTCTTTTGGGCGAGATGCTTCATGACCTAGGAAGGTTAAGGAGTCTTCGAATGGACTTCTTCCGAAGTTAACGTAAAACATACTTCAATGGCCTCCTCGTCTCTCCCGTTTGCAACCAGGTACTTCGGCGATTCCTGCAGGTCAAACAGGAAGAATCGGCAGATGAACATAACGAGCGTCAAAGCTCCGCTGGCGAGGTGGTCGTCAGCAAAAGACCATTTTTGGAATGTTCAGTTTGATTTACATGGTATACCTGCGACAGGCCAGAGTCAGTTGTTTATCATATTTCAAGGACAATCGAGACTCGTACACAGTATATCTCCAACCCATGTTCTCCGCCTTTGGGCACTGGCCGATCGGTATGTCACTCGCGCAAGAAAAGCTGCCAACGAGTCCCCAGGCTATCATCGAGGCGACCATGTGGCCAACTGCCCACCAAGCAGAAAGCAAAGTGAGCGTCCACTGAGTTGTTCAGATGAGCAAGTCCAAAAATCCAGGACACCGAGAAATAAAAATCGTACTTGGGAAGATTTTGGGATGTTTTCGAGATACAATGCACCTGATGCCAACGTAAATAAGTAAGACATAATAGCGGCAAGAAGCATACTGTCGACAGGTATACTACGTGGAAGGTAAGCAATGCAACATTTTCGTGTGAATATGAAATTTGCGCACTTTCCGCCAACACCAAGTCCCAAACACGCTATTAGTGCTCCGAATGTTGTGAAATTCGGTGACGACGCAGAAGCAATACCAAAGACACCTGCTATGAATAGCGTAATCTGGATTCATTAAGCAGGATTATCATCAGATAAGATAGGAAGAGACATCACACACATTGAAAGACACTCTGCGACCAATGATATCCGCCAACACACCCCATACCGACGCCCCTATAATCAGCCCAACATGAAGCGCGAGCGTCGCAAATTCTATCCGGACTGGATCCAGTTCCTGCTGGACTTGGGGCAAGACAAGGTCTAAGCCTTGAAACCAAAGCTCTGATCGCAAGGGAATTATAGAACGAGGATATCTATACCGAATGGAACAAGATACGCACTGTCAGCAAACCAGCCAAGACCTGTGAGCACGAAGAGCTCGATCTGATATCGACCGAAGCCAATCCTGTTGAGGCACAGCTGTTAACATAGTTTGAGAATGGAGACTTTGCGCGGCTCACTCCTCCTGCAGGCATCTATTTACTACGAAAACTGTCAGTATCAGAAAACGATAATAATGAAAGAATGACGTACTCAATTGGCATTTCAACTCGTATCCCTTGCTTACGCCGCTCTCCGAATTGACCTTCATCAAATCAACCTCATGTAGCTCGACCCCAACGAAACCCTTCTCGATGCTCGCTTCCTTCTCTTTATCCACCATGACTCGTCGTTTCACCTCTTTCACGTCAGGACGGGGAGTAGAGAGGAATTGGGGAGAATGCAACAAGGAGAGGACTCGTTTTGAATGGCGATCCAAGGGTCTATAAACAGCAGCGGGCATCTTGAAGTGGGCTGATACATAACACTCTTGCCACCCGTCGTTCTCAGTCTCTCCATACGCACGATAAGCGGGTCTTCTGGCACATTGTAGCATATATACACGTAATTGGCCACTATCGGAACAGATTGGGTACAATAGCCGTTGGGCAAGAAAAACGCCACTCCTCGCGGTCTTGGTCCCTTGGAGGCTGTCTATCTGCCTTCTCGTAGGTGTATATCAGTAATGCGGAGCGTGACACACAGTCCGATTCAAAGCTTACCTCTACCTTAACCTGTTCTATGACAAGATATGGCCTTGCTGAGTCTGCGGTCGCTCAAAAGGGAAGAAAGCTTCCAGAACATTTCGAGTACGCACCGGACCAGACACTCAAACAAGGCCCACCGAGCTCGTATGGGTCGTTGAATTATATAAAGTAAGCCTAGTAGTAAATTGAGCTTCGCGTTGCTGCCATCTGCCACGCGTGAGTTGGAGAATGAGGATGACGATCTGCTGCAACCGCGTCCAAGCTGTGCTGGCGCGAATCAAGACTTTGTTCAAGCGGAGACAAAAATATCACCGTTCCGCGTATCACATTTGATATCCGCTTCAACATCCGTTGGTCTCGTGTCAGTTTGAGCAGGTTCCATGCGACACTTGCTCTGATGCCTTGATCATGATGCCCAGGGCCTATCGTCGTTTGCCAAGATCCAGCAGCAAAAGATCATTGGCTGGTGACCGGTGACCCAGTAAGCGAGCCCAATATTACTCAGTGCCTGTCATGACCATCACCCATTCGACGAACAGGGGCAACGTTGTTCCGTGCAAATGTAATCTGACAACCTCCTGCGCTAATGTCTGGCTTGCAAAGGGCTATTTTGGGAGGTACGTCGGTCATTCCTGTCTTTACAAATGGTGTCCAGCTTATGTCGTCGCATGGGTAGAGGATTATTATCAATTTACAGTGTATTGGTCTTCCCATGGGACGTAGAAACCTCTCATGGGATCCAGCTGCCCATATGTTCCTTCTTCGTGAATGGCATCGATGTCAAGGGCTGCAGATGGTTCGTTGTGTCCGATGACTGGAACATCACAACCTGGGGCTTCGTATAAAGCTCAATGGCTGAGAGGTCGTCTTTGCGTCTCACCGTCTGCGTTACGAGGCGCCCTCCTTCTCCGAGCTCCAAGATTGGCTTGTCGTGATGCTCTGCAAGGCATTCTCTGCCTCTTTTGTTCTCAGCATCTTGTCCTCTGTCCTAGCTGCTCCAGCTGATGGGGAGCTTTTGAGGAGACAAAGCATCACGGCCCTTACGACAGCACAAATATCGGCGTTCAAGCCGTTCAGCTTCTTTGCAAGTTCGGCGTATTGCAACCCAAGCACGACTATCAAGTGGACTTGTGGAGGTAAGTCGTTCTAGCGTCAGAATATAAATCCTTGGTACTAACTCCCTTGCAGCTAACTGTAATGCGAATCCAGACTTCATTCCGGTAGCATCTGGAGGCGACGGAAGCAGTGTGCAGTTTTGTAAGTCTCCTGCGTTCGCATTGTTTCTCGTGCAATCCTCATATTCGAACTTGGGAACAACAGGGTATGTTGGCTATTCTCCTTCTCAAGCGACCGTCATCGTCGCCCATCAAGGAACCGATACCTCAAAGATGTGAGTACTAACGTCTTCCTTACCTGTGGATTGAAGGTCACGAAGGCTTTTTCCTGATTGAAGTGAAGCAGACGCTACAGATGTCGACGCATTCCTTGAATCATTAGATTCTACTTTGTTCCCTGGCATCAGCTCCTCCGTCGAAGCCCACAGCGGCTTTGCAAATGAGCAAGCCAAGACTGCCACCACCATTCTTTCTGCAGTAAAAACCGCCATCTCGGCTCATTCCGCGAAGAAGGTCACAATCGTTGGGCACTCACTCGGTGTGTAATTACAACACTAATTGCTCCCTACCAATCGGTCACTAAATTACATTAATCTACCAGGCGCTGCAATCGCTCTCCTAGACGGCGTTTACCTTCCCCTACATATTAGCGGCGTATCATTCCGCGTTATTGGTTATGGAATGCCTCGAGTACGTCTCTTTACTTTCATGGCTTTGAGAAGCTGATACACAAGCACTTCCTCATCCGGATAGGTTGGGAACCAAGCTTTCGCAGACTACGTCGACGCTCACTTGTCTCTGACCCACATCAACAACAAGTACGTCTTCTTGCCTCGGCTTCCTGAAATTCTATAGATTGAAATTTTGCTGCTTTCAGGGAGGACATCGTCCCAATCGTACCAGGTACGAAGGCGAATCTGCTTCCTCTCAATCCCAGCTGACGAGGCAAAACCCAACAGGTCGCTTCCTGGGGTACCACCATCCCTCCGGTGAAGTCCACATCATGGATAACAACCAATGGGTATCATGCCCAGGTAAGCTCAAACTTCTCGCATTAGTCTGATGTAAGAGCTGAAAGAATATCGTCCCACTCTCAGGGCAGGACAACACTAGCACAGAGTGCACAGTAGGAGATGTACCCAACATCTTTGAAGGCACTCCGAACGACCATCATGGACCTTATGACGGAGTCAATATGGGATGCTAGACTACTCAAGTACGCCGAATGTAAACAAGAGCGTATATGTATCGACCATGAATCAAAATAAAGACCGCTCCGAGCATTGTACATCAGCTGCATTAGCACGTTCAACGAACGTCTCTCAGGAATTCGCCCAGCGTTCTATTCGAATTTCCGTTGTAATTGCGCTCTGAAAAACCCAGCACACGTTCGTACAGCTGCATATACGCCATGCGCTTCTCGATTTTGCTTCACATATCTTGAATCTCAACCTGTAGCTCCGGGCTCACATGCCTCGAACGAATCTGCTGCTCATAAGTATCAACAGGCGAATATCCCAAATCAAATTCAATTATAACCCGTTCTTGAGCGAGCGGCATTTTAAGACGCATGAGGTTCCACCTCTCAAATGATCATCGCCTTCTAGTCTATCGTTGTGCCAAAAATAACGAAATGCAATTATGAACGTCCATTACAAAACTTACAAGCGACCGACTGGCGGAGCATCACCCAGCGGACGCTAGCCTCCTCGACAAAGCGTAACACCGCCAAAATACCCCGCAACCGAGTCCGACCCGAACTACATCCATCATCGGTGCCCAGAAGCCAGTTTAGCTCATTACCCATTAATATTACTTACCAGCCAAAGAGAATGACACTGACATCGATACCTGTCAGCTCACACGGTGTGATAGGAGTGAGTGAGAGAGAGAGAGAGAGGGAGGCATTATTGAGGGAATGTCGTTGCCGAAAATGAACACTCGAGTATCGGAGGGCGAGGTGATGCACATGCAAAGATGTTGGAGATTCCGACACCTGTCAAGTGCTCGTCGACGGTCCCATGCAGTTGAGACTTGAGACCAGAAACGAGTTGCGTGGTGTAGGGGAAAGGAAATATAAATGCCGTTGGGGATGACAGGTATGGGCTTGATCCCTCCTCACCTCCGTTAGTGAGCAGCCCGAATCCTCCTTTCCTTCCGTTGTCCTTGGAGCGCGGCCACAGACATGTTCTTCCAGGGGTTCTTGCTACTTCTCACTTCGCTCAGCCTGCCAGCTGCCATGGCTGCTCCGGCCAGCACCCAACCAGAGCTGTCCTTAACCAAGCGGCAAAGCATCACAGCTCTCTCGGCCGCCCAGATCTCTGCGTTCAAGCCTTTCACGTTCTTCGCGAGCACGGCGTATTGTAGCCCCAGTACGACGATTACCTGGTCCTGTGGAGGTGAGGGCGTTCCCAGAGACAGCAGTCAAGGAAAACCACTCACTTGCAGTTGGGCCTGGGCGACAACAGCAAATTGTGCTGCGAACTCTGATTTCATACCGACGGCTTCGGGAGGAGACGGAGATGGGACGCAGTTCTGTGAGTGAGATGTTGGTTCTGATCAGAGCCAAGAAGAGATGATGAATGGTGGGCACACTTACAGGGTACGTTGGGTTCTCCCCGTCCCAGCGGACTGTGATCGTGGCGCACCAAGGGACCGACACTTCCGAATTGTGGGTCCACAACCATCCCACCTCCTACATCTCCCTCACATCCTAACACCCTCCCCCCTCCCAGCCTAGCGGACCTAACCGACGTCGACTTCTTCCTCGGCCCCCTCGACCCAACGCTCTTCCCGGGCATCAGCTCCTCCATCGAGGTGCACAGCGGCTTCCGCGACGAGCAGGCCAGCACGGCGCCCACAATTCTGGCGGCGGTGCAGAAGACCATCGCGGCGCACGCGGCGAAGAAGGTCACGGTGACGGGGCACTCGCTGGGTGCTGCGCTGGCGCTGCTGGATGGGGTGTATTTGCCGTTGCATATTAGCGGGGTCGCGTTTGAGGTCATTGGGTATGGGACGCCGAGGGTAGGTTGCGGAGCTATGGTTGAGAACGTTGAGAGGGCGTCGAAGGGTTGATACTGACTTGGTTGTTGGATAGGTTGGGAATCAGGACTTTGCGAATTATGTCGATGCGCATCTGTCGTTCACGCATATCAATAACAAGTACACCCTCGCTTTTAGGATGAAATTTACCGTTACTGACGCCCGATGTACAGGGAGGACCCAGTTCCCATCCTGCCAGGTAACATTCGCTGTCGACTCGGGGTGGTATTGAACTCTGAACGTTGATGAATCAGGTCGTTTCCTCGGATTCCACCACCCTTCCGGAGAAGTCCATATAATGGATAACAATCAATGGGTTTCTTGTCCAGGTAAGACCAGTTTTATCCGTCGCTTCCGAATGCAAAGAAGAGTTTCTGAAAATTATGCATCAGGACAAGACAACACGAGTTCGGAATGCACTGTGGGCGACGTACCGAACATCTTTGAGAGTGATGAGAGCGATCACGATGGGCCTTATGATGGGGTCGAGATGGGCTGTTGAAGGTATAAGGAGTAAATCTAATGGAGTCTGTATACTATTTCGAATAGAGGACGTTGGAGGGAGGACACTGGATTGAAGACAGATTGATGACGAAGGGTCCAGACTCGCAGTCCATCAGCCAGCGCCGAAGCCCTTGATAAACAAAGACAAATCCGACGTCTGCGAACTGAATTTTGGTTGCCTTTTCTCTTCGTCTTCTTCCGCGCTGTCCATCTCAAATAACGCGTTTCGACGCGTCATTCTGTCCTTTCTGGCGACTATGGCCTGCTATGGGAGGTTCTGCCACACTTTCGAGCGGCATCTCCAGGATTTTCAATCCGCAATCCTCTAACCCGAAGTTCTACCAATTCCGGCGTCGCTTGCATAGTCCTTTCATGCTGTAACCTGGGGAGGACGTGCAGACGCTGGCCGGAGTAGCGGCTTTGGTGGCCACTTTGTCGTCGGGATACGACTGCGGACGGGGGTCAACCGGGCTATACATCGGCTCAATCGGTGCAAGTGAGGCATCGACGGACGTCGAGGTGAGGGTTGTTTGCTGCTCTTTGCTAACGCCACATTTGTAGAAAGTCTTACAAAAACTTTGCAAGGGCCTCAGTGGCGCTATTGCGCTCTTCCAAAGTGTGAGAGTACACAAATCCAGAGACGAACGAGGCGACGACGTTATGTCACGGCTGTATATCCAGTTTCCTTTTCTAGATTCGATCGTCCTCCAAATCCTACATAAACCAAGCCCTCCTCAAAGTCGACCCCCCGCTTTCTTCCTTCCCCTCCACCACCACCTCTCACCCGCCCTGCCCATCGTCCACAACCGCCTCCTCATCGTTCCCACCAATGTCCAACGACATGGACAACAAAGACTTTGCTCTATCCTACCTCATCCCCGAGCTCCCGCGGCAAATCCCCACCTTTACCTACGCCCTGCAAAATATCCTCATGGCGCTCGGCGCCATGGCCGCTTCGACCGCATCGTTTCTCTTCACCCTATGCCTCATCCTCCCGCTCTCCTTTCTGCGCATGTTCCTCCCCGCGGGCACGCTGATGCAGCTCGGCCCGAACCACCAGATGAACAAGAACAAGGTCGTGCTCGTCATTGGCGGTGCGAAGGGCCTGGGGTCGCGGGTGGTAAGGCAGTATGCCGGGGAAAGGGATACGGTGGTTATCGTGGCGAGTAAACATATGGGTATGTGTGTGTGGTTTTGGTGCATGTATGCGCTGATTTGGGCGCATATATGCACCTTTGGAGGGGAGTCTGAGGCTGATTCGTGTTTTCAGATAATGCCAAGAAGGTTATCGACGAAATGGGCGACCCACACGCGACCTTGCAGCCTGCTGAAGTCGATATTAGCGGACCCATGAAGGCGGTTGCTGACGCTATTCGCGCTCTCGACTCTCAGTACGGTCCTATTACCCACCTGTACGAGGTTACTGGTACGTCGGCTCACATCAAAGACCCCTCTGCCGGCTCTGGTTTGGTACGTCTCTTTATGGTTCTAGATGTTCGTCTGCTAATTTACGGACATACTATGCAGGACGCCATGAACGACATGATCTCCGCTCATGTCAACGGAACGTTCACTGCTGTCTCGACCATGTATGAGCTCATGAGGGCTCGTCGCTATGGAAAGATTGTACGTTGAGATTCTTCGTCATGGATCTTTCTGATCCCTTCTGCAGTGCGTCGTAGGATCAATCCCTGGCCTCCACAGCCCCAACGGCATGATCTCGTACTTCTCCACCAAGGCCTTCATCAACGTCTTTGCCACCTCTCTCCGCGTTCTCGCTGCCCCCTCCGGCGTCGAAGTGATCACCGCCCAGCCTGGCTTCCTCGACACGACCATCACCAAGCAAATGCGTGCTCGCGGTATCATGATGCCCGAGCCTAGCTATGACAGCACTGAGCTGATGTCGAGGAAGATGAAGCGGGCTGTCGAGACGGGAGGTGTCGGTGTCGTTAGCTGGCCTTTGTCGCAGGGTGTTATGATGCACAGTCTCAAGGGTACGTACTGATTATCGCATCGTATCATAGTAGACTCTGACGACGTGCGTGTAGCTCTCAATCCGATTTGTGAGGAGATCGCGAGATGGGCTGCTATGCAGATGGGTATGAAGAAGGTTGGTATGAAGAAGGTCGAGTGAATGATTTGGATGTTTGGGTGTTGACTGCCTTCTTTCTTGCTTTCGACCTTGCACTTTTACGTACGCGATAGATAGATACCCAAAAGCTTAGATTCTAGAATAGATATGGCTTAGACAAGCTTTAGAATTAGAATAAATTATCAGTAATCGTAATGACGATCGTACTATCGCTTGTTGGGAGTTTGAAACCGAGACAAAGAAAAATCGGTATCAATTCTTCCGCTGCGCCTGGGTTCTTCAAATTTTACATATAGATGCATTTTTGCATTGTTTACAATCTTGTATAAAAATATTTAGGAAATGTTGAGACTGCGAAGGACAGGAGCGTTTCCGCGTCTCAAAAGTGAAAGGATG
>NHYE01005140.1:0-14475 GCA_002938385.1 Gymnopilus dilepis | reverse complement strand
TCTTCCATCTCGCCTTCAGCAGGCTTGGCCGTGGATCGCGTCGTAGGTCTCTTCTCAGCTTTGTTGACGATGGCGCACTGATTCCGTTCATGATATCTTCACAGTTGCAGTATACTGTCGTCACCCCGGATGGCTCGGTCAGAACCGCCAATGCCTGCCAAAATACTGATCTTTTCTTTGCTCTCCGCGGAGGAGGGGGTGGCACCTTCGGTGTTGTGATGGATGCGACAATCCTCGCTACCCCAAGGCGCACATACCAAGTGTAAGTATCTCCCCACGACCGCGAATTTAGCTAACCATCTGTTTGATTAGGGCAAGCATTAACTGGCCTGTCAACAATGATAATCTTGAGCAGATGGTCAAGGTCTTCGTTGACAATGCGACAGCCTTGGCGACTCAAGGATGGGGTGGATATCTTACAGTATGTTTTCATCCTCGACTTCGTGGGTTTTCATTCATCTGAAACGTTTGGGAATATTCTGTAGCCCACGACTGGTGCATTGGCTATCACTAATCCTCTCGTGACAACTAAGCAAGCTCAGCAGTCCCTGAAGCCCCTAATGGATTTAGCTATCTCCCTTGGTGGAACTGCGACTATTGTTCAAGTTGGCTCATTTGGTCAATGGTTCTCCGAGTTCGTCAGCAACCAACTGGACGTTCAGCAGGACGTAAGTCCGCCCACGACACGCCCGTAGCATATTGGTACCTTTACTGACGTGCCATTTCCTTTCTACAGGCTGTCGGTCTTCCAAATGCATTGTCGTCGCGTCTCATCCCCGAGGCTAATCACCGCACTGCAACAGGCAGAGCCGAACTGGTCACCGCTCTCTTGAATGCTTTCAACAACACTGTCTTCTCCCAGATCCACCTCACCACTCCCTTTGGCTTCAAGGGCACTGACGGCTCCGACACCAGCGTGAATCCCATCTGGCGCACATCGTTGTATCAGGTCATCCTGGTCAATTCTTGGTTCTTCAATTCCCAGCTTGCAGATCGTAAGGCGGCTTATGCTGCATCCACAACGGCGGCCAATTTCCTGCGCGACATCACGCCCAACTCTGGTGCTTATCATGTATGTTCAGTCCAGCACTTTCTATTCATCTTTTATTGACTGCCTTCCGCACAGAACGAAGCCGACATTCACGAGCCAAACTTCCAACGTATGCCATTATTCCTTTGGACTGTGCCTTGAATACTCACTGCCGACATATTGTAGAATCCTTCTGGGGCACTCAACTGTACAACAAGCTGCTAGGCATCAAGAACAAGTAGTGAGTCACTCGTGGCTTTTTACAACGTCTGTGTATCAATTCTCGTTTCCAGTGACCCCAAACACATCCTCGACTGCTGGAATTGCAGTACGTCCTATTTCTTTTGCTAGTCTCCGTAGCGATACAAGGCTGATCACCTTTCTCAGTCGGCTGGAAAGGAGCAAGCTCACCCCAATATAAATGCTACATCTAGACATTAGTCTAGACATCTGTCGTCTGGGACAGTTAACCCGGCAATACCTTCACGCTCTTTGATCCAACTTCGAACTATTTATCGTCTTCTTTCACATTCTCATTAGGTGTATAAATGCATGTAATAGACACAATTATGTGTCCGACTGGTTGTGTCAAAACCTAATAAAGCGTTCGTACCATGAAGGTACGCGACCTGGTAAATTGCCATGAGAGAAAAAGAGTACATTGCTGATAAGAGAAACGAGGAAGAGAGACTAAAAGCACAGATTGAGGTAATAAAAATAAATGAACTATGTTATAGAGCCGTAGGTTGTATGAGGGGTAAAATGGACGACGGAGGAAGAGCAGAAAACCGGGATATAAAGCAGACTCTTATATGCATTCTCATGAAACTTTCCTCGCCATAGACTGCGCACGCATATCCGGTCCAGGTGTCGTTCCCAACCTGGCGGCACTCGGCGACCTGACCATGGACTTCCTCCTCTGGATCTCAGCTTCATGCTCGGCCTTGGCCGCTCTCTCCTCCTCGCTCATGACGACTTTCCTCGCCTGAGTGAAGAACAGCTTGGCATTGCGGTCGCATATGTTCTCGATGAGGTACGTGTTTCCTACACCAAGTCAACAAAAGGATAGGCGTTAGCGAGAGGAGGGCATTTACCTCGTGGAACCATAAACATGCTTCCTGTACATAGTACCATGGACGTTTCGTGAATTTTGAAGTTCACGGCGCCTTCAATCACGTAGAAGACCTGACGCGACAAGAATTAGCACAGTTCAACTTTATCACGTGACCATAGTCTTACATAAGTATTATCCTTGGCGGCTTTGCTGGGTTTGCGACTGCGAGCGGGGATGATGAGTTGTCCAGCCGCGATGAAGTCGTCATCGCCGAATACTTTGTCAAACGACCACCCATGATTTGCCGCTTGAAGGGGTTTGACCATCTTCGCCGTCCATGCGATACCTAAGCATAAGCGAAGGAGCAAAAAAATAAACGAAAACGTCAGAGAAATGAAAGGCGAAAATAAGGCCCAACAAAAAGAAAACTCTCTTACGTCGCTCGACCTCCATCTTGTTGGTGTAATTAAGCACCGTGCACGTCGCAGGGGTTTCGTCGTCCCAGCCTTCCTCTGGATTAGGCACAGGGGCAGCAGGGGGAATCTGATAATCGTCCGGATCGACGGGCTTGACGCTCTTACTTCTACTCCTCGGTCGCGTTGTACCGCGTTTCCGCTTCGCGCCGAGAGGTTCTGGGTTCTCCTTGGGTATTCGTAGAATTTCTTTGATGGGTGGTACGAGGACGGGGCCAGAGACGCTGGAGGGTCTACCGTAGACCATCTTTTCGCCTCGCCACCATTCTAGAGGTTTGATAGGCTCGCGTTTGCTTTTCCTGACGCCTTCTCGGTATGCTGCAGTAGAATTCGATTTAGACCTTAATAATGTAAAGCTGTAAGAGATATTGGCACTTACGTCGATTTTCCTTCTTTGATCTAGGGGCTGGCTGCGCCTTGGGCTCCCGTTTCTTCTGTGTGGCTTTATCATTCTTGTCTTCGTATACTTTGAACTTCTTCTTGGTCGGCTGTTCTGGTTCCTGTTCCGACTCCTCTTCAGTGCCAGGTTCTTGATCGACACCTTCTAAGCCGTTTGCTATCTCAGCCTCGACTTCCTCTTCTGGTTCTTCCTCTTCTTGACGAGCTCGTCCCTTCCCCTTGTCAGGCTTGTTCTTCCTCGGCGTCGGTTCTTGGTCCTCTTCTTGGTCCTCTTCATCTTCTTGTTCCTCTATCCGGCTGAAGTTAGCTTGAGTAGGCGTGCTTTGATTGTCGCGGGGCGGGCTGTCTTCAACGGGGCCATAATTGTCGTCGAAGCCTCCCTGGTCCATGCTGTAGTCTTCTCCGCCATAATCAGCAGGTTCGTTGTCAGACTCAGACGCAGGGTCTGGGCTCGGCTCTCTAATTGACTTTCGCAGGCTTGAAGGGCCTGCAACACCGTTCCTGGCAGCGTGATTTGAATTCACAGTGGGACGCGGAGAGGGTATCTCGTCGTAGTCGACGCCCGAGGTGCGTGCCACAGGCCGCACTGAGGGTCGACTCCTTCCTGCTGTTACTGGGGTAGAAGGAGCTCGCACATTAACCAAAGGTCGTGCTAAAGGACCTAATGACACGAGATATTCGCGTCAAATTGACAGAATAGTTATTGAATAAACAATGTACGTACTGTCCAATTGCATGGACTGTTCGCCATCCTCGTCGTCATAGTCATCTTCGTCGTAGTCTCTATTCGATAGACTCTTCTTCCTCCCTTTTGGTCTCGGAGGGGTCCGTCCATCAGCTTGTTGCAGGATTTCTTCGAAGGGTTCAAAGCCGTCCGACTTCCGCTCGACATGTTGAACAGCGATGCCTGTCTTCTTGCCGACTTCGGGGTTGTCGCCACGGTAGGGGATGTGGGCCTTCTGCGGACCTCGTCGTGCGCCTCCGATACTGCTCTTGCGCGCTGAGGTCGGCATTGCCAAAGGAGTTGTGAGGATGTGATTCGGGAGCTCGTCGTTGTCGTGGGAAACAAACAGAACGCACGCGATCCGACGCGCTTGGCTCTGTTTGGTCGTCACGTGTACTAAAATCCTCTTCAAGTTGCGCTGCGGCAGTGTTCTGGATTACGATTCTTCAAGTCGAACTTAGTCTCCCGTAGCCAGACTACTAGATTTCAGAAGTGAGTACAACTCATGACTTCTTTCATACGTTGGACTCGGGGTTTAATGATCAGATTCAGATTTCATTGGCAGCTCTATCTATCTAGCAGCTAGCTTGAACTTAAAGTTAAAGGACTGAATTTGCAATACTTTTACGGTGATCAATGAATGCAAGAGGCTGAGATTGCTGAACATGGCTAGTTGCCTCAAGATACTCCCAAGGTTACAGAATCGTGCAAATCAACCCCTTCTACTGCCCTCAATTGCCCAAAAACGGACGAGGAAAGAAGCTGCTTTAGAATGTTGTAATCTTCACCAAGATCGTCGGTGTCTTTCACGAAGACCTTAAGTATAAAAGCGAACGCTCTGAGGTGGGGAAATCCGTTCAGGTTGATGATGTTCCCCAGACGGTACAAATGCTGCTTCTTGCCATGGTCCGTACCACTGGCGTACGTAGAATCTGGAATTGTCCTTTCTCTGTCCTCAAGGGTTATTTCGAGCCGTTCGACAACGTTTGACCTGGACAGCGCACTCAGTCCATTATTGAGTGACAGTAGTGCCGTGTCAAAAGAGGGGCCTAGGTTTTGCTGTACCTTGCTTCGCTGAGGTCGAGGATTGAAAAGCCTTATGGTCAACGACACCAATGTGTGAGAATGAGCGATGAAATCCATCGTCTGATCGACGACTTCCATTTCGTTATCAAATATGACTGGCATTATCGGTGAGAGAAGTATACCAATTACCGAAAGTTGATGGCTTACTAGATACCCTCAAATCCTTCAGCTTTCGAACGGATCGCAACATGTGTAGGTCAGAACGGAAGTTTTGATTTATCGCGAAGAACGAAAGCGACTTCATGTCCCCAAAATCAGCTCCAGAAAGCCAAGGGACGCTGGACTGTTGACCATACTTTCCGTAGTCCGAGTGATACTGGCGTACTTTGATAGCAGACGTTCTTGTAGCAGAAGGGTAAAGAACATCGTGAACGACGGAAGGTTCAATGATCTCAAGGTTGAGACATTCTGGAGCAGCCAAATGCGCTGTGATGTCCAATAATTTTGCTCGTTCAACAAAGTTCGTGACTGGGAGGGCTCGTACTCTGACAGCCCGTAAACGCCTCAGTCGTGGGCTCTTCATCGCATCTTGGACTGCCCCGACGAAACGAAGAGCCGCAGGACTCCGGGACTTCCTGAAGATGTTCCAGTCCAGGAAGAGCCAATCGAAACTTCCCTCCAAACACAAATCTTCGAGCTGGTCCGACTGAGCAAGGAGCTGAGCGAGAACTCTCATGCAATGGTTGTCCTGAATTAAGTGCTTTCCTAGGACACATCTCAAAGAACGGATGTACCTCGCCAAGTGGGGTGACTCTGCTATCACACTGGCGAGGTTATTCACAGTCCGATCGATCTTGGGAGAAAAAATTTTGGCAAAGATCTCGACCTTCCGGAAGATGACCTTCTGACAAGGCGCAACTGCTTGTCGGCAGGTCAAAGATAAGGACCTCAATGAGGAGAAATCTTCTGCTCGACCAAGTTCGTCGATGATATTGAGAAGTATGTCATAAGGAATGAGGATCATGAGTTGAACGTAGGGAGTTCCTCGTCTCGATATCAGAGAGCTGGACGTCGACGATGGAAGAAAGGAAAAATGGTGTGTTTCGTTCCGTCCTGGAATGTCCGAGACATTGGAGCATAGTGACTAATCAGGTTCGGATGCCTAACCAGAAACGAGGGGGTCTCGAAATGAGGACTGGGAAGACAACAATTACCATGAATTTCTAGGTTGTAAGGTAACTTGCTTCCGGAAAGCTATCTAGCTGACCGATGTAGATTCAATCACTCCCGACCCTAGACACCAATCGCCGTCCCAGAGAGTTGCTACCTGTCCTGGTGTGACGGCCTGTTGGGGCTGCTCGCACTTGATTCGGAGTATACCATTAGGCATTCTGGAGACCCTTGAGTTGGGAAAAGTTTTGAGTACAGGGTCTGACAAACATACCTCTTGACGATACACTTTTCTGGTGTCATCCGATACCGATGCTGAAGTAATAACGAAGCGCCCTCAGGGGAGTCAATCTCTGGAGGCGGTGCATCTTTCCAGATCCAGGCGAAGTCGGGTACGTTCATGACACTGCTAAAAAGAGAAGAATGTGTGCTGCAGCAAGGTTTAGTTAGAAACAGGTAGTCTTTTTCCAAAAATTCTCACCTTCCTGGGACAACAAATATGGCGTTCCGTTCCGCGTCCTTCTCTACTACGAACATTTTCTCTTTCATGCCTAAGATGCGTGCGTTCTGGCCTATAGTGAAGGTCCATAACCCTTGATGCTCAGCAAGGACCTTGCCTGACAATTTGTCGATAATTGGTCCAGGTTTGGGCGGAATATATGTACCTTCACATTTGAAAGAATGTCAACGATGACTTCAGAATGATGGAATATCAGCTACCTACCAAGAAACCCTGAAAACTTTCTCCGCTCCCCTACAAAACAGATACCCACACTATCTGGCCTTTCGGCTGTCGAGAGGTCGTGTTGCTTTGCCAATTCCCTGACTTCTGGCTTCGTGAGGTGGCCTATCGGGAACAGGGCGCGTCGGAGGCCGGTTTCAGAGATAGAGGATAGAAAGTAGGTTTGATCCTTGTGCTTGTCTGCAGAGCGCATCAGTCTAGGTCTTTTCAGTGACTCTTTGGATATCGCCTGAGAGCTTTTGGGTGTTGGGCTATCCCATGTTTTGGAAGCGTAATGACCTTGAATTACATGAGGTTACTGACAGAAAATTGCTATGGAATGCGACCTACCTGTAGCCACCCAGGTCGTTGGTCGATGGCCCGTATCATGACCTCCAGGAAGCTTTTCAAGAAGCGCGCCGAATTTTATCTCCCTGTCGATGCACCATCAGCTAAAGTTCATTCAATATGAGGACAACATACCTGTTGCAATCAACATCTGGATTGGGACTGACACCCGACTCCCATTGCCTTAATGAGGGCTCGAAAACACGAAGCCAATATTCTCTAGATAGATCAATCTATCAAAACAATTGAAATGAGTTTGAAGAACGTGTAAAAACCTGCACTGACAAGTTCACAGGGTAGCCCAAGCTTTCGACACACAAGCTGGACGTCTTCCCAATCCTTCTCCCACTCGCAGCCCTTGTCAGTGCCGGACTCATCACGCGTATCCCAGTTTCGCATGTAGACTGCCGAGAGGTCATAGTCCTGCCTAACTTTGTAAATTATCATTGTATACACGGATTTAAACTTGGTAGACGTACCTCTTGAGCCAACAGCATAGCAGAGACTGAAGAATCTACACCGCCTGACATAGCGACCACCACTGTCGAATGAACGGTTTATGAATCCGAATTTTCGAGGATCTTCAGTAAGAAAGAGCTCACCTTTGTTTCCCTTTCTTGGGAGAAGATATTGCCCATGCTTTACTTCCAATACAGTGCTGAAAGCACGTCTTGGTGTGCAGGACAAATAGCTGTGGACAGCACGGCGGAGGCAGACATGACGGAACATTTTCAGAGACGCGTAAATAGATATAAACATAACATTTCAGGCGTGATTTCTCTGAGTTGTTTCCACTCCTTGCAACCTCATTTGAATTCCATTGTCGTTCAATCTCACGACTCATAGCGTACTCTGAAGGGACGGCACTGCGTCCTGCGTTCTGCATTCCCCTCTCTCGACTATCCGCTTTTATGTTCGAACTTCGAAGGCCGCCCAAAATGCTCAATATGCGTACACAAGAATCGGAAAATGGCAGTCAGCTCCCTGTCGAGCTGTGGGCAGAGTCTTTTCGCTTGCTCTCGGTCTTTCATATCAAAAAAATATCAATGACGTGCCGTCTATTCTACGATATATGCCTTCCCTTTCTCTTCAAGTCGATTTCTTTTTCTTTGGGAAGTCGCCCTGGGGAAAGGCGTTCCAACCTATCCGAGGAGCTGTCCGATTTGAAAGAACAGATGGAGGATTTCTGTGCAATTGCGTCTGATGCGCGACGGGCACGTCTGATACGTCGCAGTGCTTTCACCTATTTGTGGGACCTCAAAAGATACGCGGAAGGTATGGGCACCAGGCTCACTGAATTGAAGGACGCTCGCATCGTATTCGTTGACGCTCTCGCCCACTCTATTCCGCAGTTGTCCGGCCTGAGAGAAATTCGCCTCCATATCGGAAAGTTGGACAAGAAGATTCTAAATGCCCTCAACTCCCTTCCCAACCTCGATAGCATGTGCTTTGTAAATCCCAGATTTGGTGTACATCTCCTCCAACCACGTCTCAGACCCAGACAGCTCGCTATCGAGAAAACCGAAGACACTTATTACCAAGCTGTCGACCCATATCTCGACAAGTCTGCAGAGCTTTTGGACATCTTCTCAGTAAAGCTAATGGAGAGCTTAAAGAGCTGCGTGTTGTCCTACACTCCTAGACTTTTTCGGTCATTTACCCGTCAAGGAAATGCGGCACACCTCATCAGTCTTGAGATACAGGTCCTCTTGCGGGACATTGCCGTGTTTTACTCGTTTTTAGAGGTCTGCCCAAACTTAGCTTCATTGTCTGTACGTCTGGCTCGACGTGACTCTGGCTGGCAAGAGCCTCAGCTGCCTCACTTGCCTCTCTCCGTTATTCCGCGGTTAAAGTGCCTCCGTGGGTCTGGCATGATTGTGAAAGAGTTTGTGCCAGGGCGGCCTGTATCAGACATACAGCTTGTGCCCGAAGAATGGTCAGGTGGTGGGTGGATGGACGTGATTGAAGATATCATACATCAGATTGGGCAGTCCACAGGAAACGTCACCAATCTTTACATTCAGAATATTTCTATAGTGCCATTGCCTTTCCTCTTGATATCCGCCTATTTGCCTGCCCTACGGAAACTTTCCCTGAACCTAGGAATATATCCCCCTCAAAATCTTTACCAAAGACTAAGTTCATTTGACATCGAACGTATCGCGGCATATGAGGATGACCTTCAAAGGATGGGAGAGACTTATAATGACGAACTCGCCCGAATTGAAGAAACTCTACTAGTTCCTCCATACATTGCCTCAGAATACATGGTGGGTGTGATTTCTTTGGTTATTCTGACCATGTGTCTCATTGCTCATTTTCTAGGACTTACTGGAGAGGGTAGCTCTCAAAATGATCAACCTTCCGATTGGACTCGAAGTTCTTGAGCTGAAAACGGTACACTGTCTTGACAGCTCAGCCATGCGCGAACGACGCTGTACTTTGCGGGAAGCCGCCTCTCTATGTAACGCCATGTCAATCCACTGTCCGGGAATGAAGGAACTCACAGTGGTCAAGTATGGGTTCGATTGCTTCAAATTTTCGTGGCTCAAGAAGGAAGGAAGTGGATGGCTACCGTCCCTTTGGAAGGGCTCTGGAGAGGCACTGCAAGACCTCTGGAACTCAGATTCACCTTGACTACTGAAAAACCAGTTAGTAGTACATACAAAAAAATTATATGCCACCTAGTTGATAACTATAACCTTGCGCTGGCCATGGTACGTGGGCCCTCCAGGCAGCTCCAAAAGGCGCGCCAGATTTTATCCCTATAAGGAGAAATCCAAAATGCCAGATTGCCAGATTGCGCGGTCCGAAGAAGGCCTGGGCGACCTACTTCCCCATCTCTGTTCCGAATAGGCTGATACTCTTCGAGACTTCGCCCAATTCGCAACCAAGTTGAAGGTCCGATGCGTGGAAAACCATGTGTTGCTGAATTTCGACACTGATTGCCATATTCGTCCAACTCGCGATCTATCCATGCCTAATCCGGAAAACTACCTGTATCGTTTCTGCTCTTACAGCAACTCCCACACAGCTCATGGCATATATACACGAACTGCCGCTTGGTCTACCTCGTCCTCGTTATCCCTTTCTTCCTGTTTACTGGACGATGTTCCCGACATTTGGCAGCCTGCTTCCAGCCATCCACATGCCGCAGCCGGACTACTCGACCCAGTTACCCTTCGAGGTGTGGAGAGAATGCTTTCTTTACCTCTCTCTCAGGGACCACAGAAGCCTCTCAAAGACTTGCCGCTACTTCTACGACATATGCCTGCCCTTCCTCTTCCGTTCTATAACCTACTCCTTGAGCTTCACTCAGCCTGAGGCCTACGAAGGACTTGACCACATAGGCTACAAATTAGTCGCGCATTTGACGACCGTCGTGGCACGCTTGAAAGACGTTGCACGCGATCAACGACTAGCGCCTCTGGTTCGCAGATGCAAGCTCAAATTCGAACTGGCTGATCCACGAATCAAGCGTCACTTCGAGCTCGAAGTCAGGTTCATCAAAGACATGTTCAAGGCGACCTACCGTTATTTGATGCAAACCTTCGTTAGGACCATCAAGAAGTTCGTCAATTTGAAGGAGATAGAGTTCCAGGTTGACAGGCCCGTCGAAAAGGGCGTACTGGCTTCTATCTGCTCCGCCTTTCCTCATCTCGAGAGGATGACCTTCACAAACGCCAGGTTCAAGGCAAAGTCAATGACACCTCGCCTCAAAACGAAAGTGCTTATCATCGACAATGAAAGCACGGCTTGCGGTACCTCAGATGAAAGTGACTGGGATGTGGCCCCCTCGATAAACCTGCTGGATATCTTCTCCAACGAAGGCCTAGAGACCCTCGAAAGCCGGACATGGGCTTACACTCCCCCCTTGTTCAAGGCGCTGACAAAACAAGGGAAGGCAACCAGTCTCGTCAACCTGAACTTCCTCTTGCGCGTCGAGGATCTTGACGTCCTATATCCCTTTCTAGTAACGTGTCCCAACGTCCTATCCCTCGACATGGACCTCGACACTGAACACGTGGATCCCCTACCCCCCTTACCACGATCGGCCATTCCACGCCTGAGGCGTCTGCAAGCCCCTTCAACCATCGTCGAGAGATTTGTCCCTGGGCGCCCCGTAGTGGAAGTCCAGCTGGTCGAAGGGATCCTGGACGACGTCCTGCCCAAACTGACCGAATCCACGACAGGCCTGACCGAGCTGTACATTCAGAATATAACCCCGATCCGAGAAGCCTTCCACCTCGTATCGGCTTACTTGCCCAGGCTGCGGAAGCTTTGTTTGAGATTGGAAGGTCGAGCGTGTCCCGGTGTCGATGGCGAAGATCCAAATGACTATGATATGGAGTCCGTTGTCGCAAAAAAGGAGGTCTTGGACCAGATGGGACCTGCGTACACGTTCGTACTTGCCGAGAACGCAGACAAAATCCTCCTTCCAACCAACTTGCATGCCGTCTACATGGTGAGTGCAACACCCAAGTTCTTGAAGGCCCCGTCCTTTGACAACGCATTGACCGGCTTTGATCCAGGACTTCCTCCAATGGATCGCCCTGAAGAAAATAAACCTCCCAACCAGCCTCGGCGTCCTAGAACTAAGAACAGATCCATATTTCAACTTCAAATCGAGACACCCAAACAAAGAGCACAAGCTCTACACACTATGGGAAGCCGGCTACCTGCTCAGCGTCTTGTCCATCCACTATCCAGAATTGAAGGAGATCGCAGTGGTTGGGTGGGCTGAACGCGGGTTGAAGGGGTCGGAGGTCTTTCGGTTTTCATGGCTGAAGAGTGAAGGGCTTGGGTGGACGTTCTCGCTCTCTCGCGACAGAGAAGTGGACAACGGTCCTGATTATCTTCTTTCTGCCGTTGGTCGATCGAGTCTTTGATATATAGTATGCGGAATATCCAGGAAGATATATTCGCGTTAAGAACCTCGAAATCATCTAATAAGATGAGCGGGCTGAGAAGCAGGTGAGGGAGTCGAGATATGGCCGTCATAATTTGAACGTCGTTGAGGACAATGCTCTTGGGGTGATAAGTAGAGCTTCGCGTAGCTTCTCAGCCAGTCCAGTGAGATTGATTAGAGTAACCTGAAGCAAATGAAGACCGAATGTAGAGTAATCATCGTCCATTGAGAGGCATACAAGACGCTCAGCGCCTAGAACTCTAGCAAGCGATGACAATGCAAGGTCCTGAATGCCACCTGCTGGGTATTCGAGTTACTGATGATGTCTTCGTTGACTTCTGCGGCGCTGTTGATTTGCAAGGTAAATCAACGACCAATGAAATCAAAGTCAGGCACTTACACACACATACTATGCTATAGCCGTCTATAGCTCCTTAGGCAAGATGACTCGGGACCTGAGACTGCTTCACGGGATGTAGTCTGTAGTCCTAGAACTTGGACCAACAACATGGCGGATACCGCCTCAGGAATCTACGCCTGCCAGTGACATAGCGAGATAATGTTCCGAAATGATGTCTGATCAAGCCTCAAGGGTCCACCTTTGTTTCCTTTCCTTGAATAAAAAAATTGCCCGTGTTTCCCTTCAAGTACAGTGGGCAAGTAGAGGTGGACTGGGGGATGGGGGAGGCGACATGACGGAACATTTCCAGGAGGCGCGTAAACAGATGTAAATATCACGATCTTGCAATTGCTGCTTTGACCTTCTACGCCAATTCTACGCGTCGCTTGCCTGACTGATAGCAACAGCATTCTATCGAAGAAAGCTCTTCAGATCTGTGATCTACGCGTCTTCTTCTAGCTAAGCCTGCCGTATCAGCTTTTCTTCCTGGAGAACGTGCGCAGTATGCGTGCGCAAGACTCTGACAATGACAATCTAGTCAGGCTGGTGTTAATAGTTATGGGCAGAAAGTCCTTCCGCTTGTCCCTCCATTCCTAATATCCCGAGTTGACAGAGGTCGCACTCGTCGGATGGGCTTGACGCTGAACACGAACATGACTTGAAATTGAAAGGTCCAGATGTCTTTCGCTTTTCGCTTTTCATGGGTGAAGACTGAAGGTCTTGATCTTGGCCTTGAGTGGGCGTTCTCGCTTTCTGTCTCGTCATGACAGACTCAGAGATGTCGAGAATGGGCTTGATTATCTTCCTTCTTCCATTGGTTGATCGAGAATTTGATATACACATAGCGTCTAGGGAAATACATCCACGTTGAGCACCCCAAGACGTCATCATAACTTGGCGACCCTCGATGCCGCCCCCGACGAAGACACAATAACCAGCGCATCGTATATCTTCTCCGCCAGCCCCGTCGGATTAACCTGCGGAACCTGGACCAAATATAATCAATCAAACTCACAGCACCCGACATATACTTGGAGAAAACATACAAGATGTCCCGCCCCCGGCACCCTCGCAAACGACGCCAGGTTCTGCATGCCCCCAGCTCGGTTGTTCACGATGTCTTCTTTCACTTCTGCCGCTCTGTCGCGTCGCGGCGCAAGGTTAATCAAACGTCCAACAACCACTGAACTCAGATGAAGCGCTCACATGTAGTCGTCTATGGCGCCGTATATGAGGTGCGTCGGGACCTGCCTCACGATGTCCCCGAAGCTGTTGTACGTCCGTCTGGGGCCGAGCCAGTCTTTGTAGCATGCCTTGATATGAGATAAAGATGATTGTGAATCAGATGCAGATGCGTGAGGTGAAGAAGAGGAACTTGAAGATTTGGATGGACGTACCATCTCCTGAGCCCGGGTGCACTTCAACGTGACGCCGTCTTTCTTGTCGGGGTATTCAGCGGTCGGGAGGGGCCTCAAGCCATGTTCCTAAATTCCAGCCCAATATAAATCCATGTTCAACGACCCGAAAGAATAACAAAAAAAAAAGACTCACAACAAACCTCCTCAACACCCTCCCATCCCAAGCCCTCCACGCGCCCCTCCCCTTCAGCACCGCATACGCCTCCTCCTTGGACGGCCACACGTCCCTCCGCCTCTCCACGCCCCCCACGAGGCTGCTCGTCGCCTTGACGTGCAGCTCCCGGTTCATGAGCATCACTTCGCAGAGGATGAGCGCGCGGTAGGGCAGTTTGGGGTGGTAGCCTAGGGAGAGGGCCCTGGGGGTGCAGGGGAGGAGGACGAGGGGAAAGGGGAGGGGAAAGGGTTAGTAGGCGGAGAGGGAGAGGGGGAGAGGAAGGCACGTACAAGGAGACTGCACCCATCGAGTGCCCGATCCCGACGATATTGTGTCCGCTAAAATCCACATCGACGCCCTTCCCCAAGCCAGAGAGGAACAGGTGGATGCTGCGACCATATTCCTCCCAGGGAACTGCCAGAATCCAAAATCCAAAAGACCGTAAGTCAACTACAGGAATTACTCGCGTATAACGCATAACGCTGGAGAGAGGACGACCCACTCACAGATATGCTCGAACCCCGACCCCGGCCCCAGCGCGCCCTCATTCAGGACAGCAGCGTCCCCGTGGTTCGGCGCGTCGAGGGTCCATATCTCGCGTATCTTCACGCTGCTCTTGGCGGCGCCCCCTCTCCCACTTCCACTTCCT
>NHYE01005139.1:0-14462 GCA_002938385.1 Gymnopilus dilepis | reverse complement strand
GCTCGGCGCCCATCCCCACCCCAACGGGTGCCAACATTGCCGACCTCTACCAGGCCTTTGTCCAAATTGGCGGCATTGCTCAAGCAGGTCACGCTATCTAAATGTTGTCTTCTCGTTTATTCGATTGATTCGCTTTGAACGAAGCGGCCTGGCTCGCATGGGCGATATATCGCCCGACGCCGCGTATCACGTTGTTTAAATGCTTTTCACATTATTTCTTTTTTAGATATATTACGTTCTCTCTTTTTATTGAGACGGTTGATCCTCTAACACAATCTGATATATATACCCAGCGGTCCATACTTTGCATTAGTTGCCTTTTCCTGACATGCAAGGTCTCTTAGAGTCGAACATCAACAATGATCGGTGAGTGATCGACGAGCAGATATTGATGTCTGCATTTGGGTATTGTGGGTGTATGACCAGGCTGGCTGGGAATATGTTTTCTCTGTTGGCGCCAACATGTCAGCAACCCTCAGTATCGTTTTCTGGCCTGGGCATGAACATTATAACTCGCTTCCGGCCGGTTCTGGCTCTAATTCTCCCTCGCATCCACTATCTAGCAGGTCTTCAGAAAACTCTCCTGCTCGTCCCGTCGTCCTCTGCCCTGTTTCTGGGGGCTAGTCCTGAAGAATGTTGTCAAAACTATCCACGCTCTTTTCTTGCGCTCTTTTTTTCTCTACAGTAGTCCCATCTCTAGCTTCTGGTTCGCACTCGCGGCCGCGTGCTGTGCACAATGCTTTGGCGAAGCGTACTGTTGGGGATATACAGCTCTTCAAGCGGTTCAGCGATACGCGCTGGACATTCTACGATGTTGGACTGTGGGTTGGAAAGCTGCTGAATCTTTGGTGCGACATCGACAGTGGCTGATTTCTTTCCAGAGGTGCTTGTGGCATCACGAATAATCCGTCAGATTGGGTACGTCTGTCCCTTGGGGAACCCTGCATCCCTTTTTTCTTATTCTTATATGCGTTTTAGATCGTGGCTCTCAACTCTATCGTACGCAAAGCTGAATAGCATGAAGGTGTCCTCTAATTATTGCTTTTGTCCGCTCTAGCAATTTGGTCCTGGCTACCCTGGCCAACACTGCTTCAAGAACATCGTCATGTCGTACAATGGGAAAACAGCCACAGCGACGATCGTAGACAGCGTATTTTCTGTCTCTCCTCTCCAATTTATTGATATACCTGACGATCCATCAGTGTCCAGGATGTCCCTACGGCGGCCTTGATCTCTCTCGCGGGCTCTTCAGCTACTTCGCAAATCAAGATGTCGGTGTTATATCTGGCGAATGGTGGTTCGTCGATCCGCCTCCCCCGCCTCCTCCCCCGCCCCCACCGCCTCCGCCTCCGCCATCTCCTACTCCTACAAATATTGCTCCTCCCATGGAGCCCATCATCACGCTCACTGGCGGTGCCATGCCCGCCGTCGACGCTATCACGACCAAGGCCAAGAAGAAGAAAAAAAGCAAGGCGCACTCGCATACCGGAACCGGACCTCATACCCACACTCATTCCAGTCCAAATGCATTCACGAGCCCTCTGCCAGTGCAAATCGCTGCTGCTACTGGTGCACCGGAACCACTTTTGAAGAAGATCAAGGTCGGGCATCACCACCATACTACAACCACGACCACGACGGTGACGCCTGAACCTACTCCCGAGGCGCCAACCATTACTCCTTCACCTCCTACGACCATTCAAGAAGTAGCCGAGGTCGCGTCTTCCACCTCGAAGCACAAGTCCATCCATTCGTCTAGCTCGACGTCCGACGCGGAGGACGAGCCGTCAGCCACCACCTCGCCTTGGTCTCCTAGACCTACTCCCGTCAATTACGCAGACGACCGTGACGCTACGCCAGGCCCAGCGGCACCCTTTGGCGAGATGGATCCTGCCGCCGAGATACAGAGCAATATCCAGGCTCTTAGCGCTCTGCTTCTTCGTTTTGGAGAATTGATCTCGGCTGGGGCCTTCCCTGGAAGACAAGACGGCGACCGTTAGACAGCCGGAAATTTATCTATCTCCTTTACCGCTTTTTTTTCTTTCTCGGGTATACGTGCGCCTGGGATGCGCCGCTATGTTGTAGTTTTCTCTCTGGGACAATCGGAAGATATCTCTATTCCAAGCCGCTTGAAACAAGATGATGCGTTTTTACCTTTTGGGTACGTCAGATATCACCCCTCCAACGTAGCTGGCCAGAAACCGTTAAGAAGAAAGGAACATAAACTTTGATTTTAAGACAATGATTAATACCTACTGACATCTACTTTAAGCGACTATTTGGCAATCAAGAATACGGAGACTGTGGTACTGCAGCAAAAGGTACAGAAACAAGCAAAGCGAAGAGCAAGATAGTACAGTTAGTTTAAACCACTGTCCGAAAAGGGGCAGGGTTAATTCGAAACAGATGGCCGATCCAAGCAAATCTCGGATTTCTCTAGAGTACAGAGCAAAAAGAGACAACGCACGACTATCTTACAACAGGAGTCCACAGGGAATGCATTTACAAATCGTCAGTTCATCACAGAATAAGTTAATGCAAAAGTTACAGTCAATTTAGCTTCTATCGCAAAACCAAAGTCGAAACTCGAGAATGGTCTGCTTCAACGCATCCATCCGACGAGGAGAACCTGAAGACCGTGTTGCTTCACCCACTTGAGCGACGCGGCGTTGCGCTTCTTCTTGATGTCTTTGATGAGTGCGCTCCTGCTTGGATGAAGCAAATTGCGCACAGCGTCGGGACCCTGGTCGCGTACGGCGAGGTATTCCTTGATATTGAGGAAGGCGCGAGACTTCAGGAAGGTCTTGGCAGCTGAAAGGGATTCAGGAAGAGCGGGGGTTGCGAGGCCAAGTTCGATGATGAGGGATTGAAGAAGAGTGAGCCTACAAATGCTGTCGCTCTTTGCGTCCGGGTTGGACAAAAACCTTGAACAAAAGAATGAGCAAGAGAAGGGGGAGACAGCTTCGGAAGACCAGAGGCTTACCTAGAAATGAAAAGCGACGCTTCTTCATACAACGTCGGGCTACTGACACTCTCGGAGTCGAATGAAATCACCGACTGACGATCAGAATAATCGTCGACGATGGGTCGAGAGCCGAGACCGACAAATTTTCCAAGGGACATCTCTTCGAACCAATTGTGCGTCCCACTCGCAGGAACGAGAGCCTGGGCCGTCTTCAGTGCTTTGGGAGAAGGGGCAGGCGAAGGATATGCATCGGCAGCGGCGCGAGCAGCCTTCTTTTTCTTCTTCGCCTTTCGTTTGCGCTTCTTGTCTTCGCCGGCCGATGATACCGCCTCGGGCTGCTGTACTGCCTTTTCCTTCTTACTCTTTGGATTGGCTTTCTTAGGCGACGGTTCCGGGGTGGCCAAAGTGAGACCTTTCATGGCGGTCTCCAAGCCTGCGGACGAAAGAGGCTTCTCAAAGTCGCCGCCCGCTTCTTCTGCGCTCTCGCTCGGTGTCGAGATACCAGAGTCGACAGTCCCGTGCCGAGCAGCAGCAGAGCGCGGCCTTGCGAGAACCACAAAATCGTCCTCCGAGGCGGAAACATCCCCGGCATCAGAAGACGCGGTCGATCTCCCGCCCTCTGAGACGCCCCAAACGATTTCATCATCCGAGTCGACCTCGGTGAAGTGCAGAGATGTTGACGAGTTCGCCGGAGACTGGTTGGAAGGCATAGAATAAGATGATGATGTTGCCGTCGAAAGAGATGCTTCAATGGCTGAAGGTACGCAGGGCTCTGCCGAAGTCGGTAAAGCCATCTCGCGCCGCTGCGCACACTGGGATCAGCCAGAAGTTGGTGGTAGGTGAAAGAGAAACAGTAAAGAGCAGCTGGCGCAGCTGGGAGACTCTTGCCGGGCAAAGATGTCCTTGATTGATGTGCCCCGCCCAAAGTCAGAAAGAAAAGAACAGCGTAGTTACGACGATGCAAAAAGCGGAAGCACTTGACAGATGGGGTGCTGTTGATAACCCAGAGCAACAGCAGCTTATAAGTAGAACAGGGCGTGTCTAGGAATATGGCCGGTAGGGGTCCCTTGCATTCTTGAACTGAATGGAAAGGGTGTTACTTTCTTTACTAGGCAGTCCGTACGTTATAATTACTCAATCCCGCCACGCGCACGCGTCTGAAAACGTAAATTATCCTCAAACAATTTTCCAATAGACCGCGCTGTTTTCATAGCCCACAACCTCCCGTTGCTCCACGTTCACCCCCTTCTTCCATACATTCCCGTGCAGATCTTTGACCTCCTTTGCTTTTTTGCGCGTAAGCATGAATCGTTCACCATCCGGCGTCTGCAGGCCAGTCGGGCTGGCAATGGTGGACTTCTTCGCGTTACCAAGTTCGTGAGATTGGTTCCTGCCCCAAACCATGAGGTCGCGTCCCCATACCCCTGATTCAGTCGAGCTATTCAGTGTTGCAAGAACGTGGCCAGTAGGTGAGATGGATATCGATTCAGGCCTGATGGGCTCAAGGCGTTGCGTACGGTCGCTATCTGCATGCCCCAGAGGTCGATTAATTTGACACGCACTTCAAGAAAGCTGGAAAAACTTACATTGCACAAGACTACTTAAGCCTTTCACGCGAGATGGGGTTGACTGTGCCGTAGTATAAGCATTATTACCCAGGCCGCCAAACTGCCCATTGCCAGACATAAGAACATCTACGAGCGTCGGCGCATTGCTGTTTGCCTGTCGTTCAGCAACAAATGCAGATAGGTCGCCACCTACAACCCAGGGATAGGTCAGAGGGGTTCAAAAGGCATGGGAGTCGCGTGCTGACCAGCAAATATACCGGTGCACTTTGTGTCAGTAGTCTCCGGTGTAAATCGCCATAGGATTACTTCGGTCGGAATAGTAATTGTTTCCAGAACGATGTTGCTCCCTAAGCCAAGCTGCCTAGATAGAAAAGGTCAACCAATACTTGACTGAGGTATGTAAGAAAGGGTACTGACCCGTATTCGTTGGCGCCCCAAGCAAGTACTTTGCCTGTTGGCGTCCGGGCAAAACTGGTCCTCGCGCCGGTAGCAATTTCAGCAATCTCAATGCCATGCAGGACAGGGATTTCAAACAGGTGAGGACAGAACCTGATAGAGGTATCATCCACTTCGGCAATATTAGGGGATGTATATGAAGTCGGCTTGAGGCGAACAGAAGGTGTGGCATTGCTATAGGGGTCTGCCAAACTTTTCGGCACGAATTCAATGTGCAAGTGTGTTTCCTTTTTACCAAATGGCAAAGCAGGGTCTGGCATAGAGAATCTGCTGAACCCAAGTTGGCCATAGTGATTAGCCTTTTTGTTGACAGGGTGTGCAAAAACCCTGCCCTTCGACGTGAGGGCGAGGAGATGGTTTTTGCCTGCTTTGATGGACACGAACCTGTGAAGCAGAACCGTCAGTGAGTCCTCCCCAAGTCAAGACTTACATAGCTAACTTACTGTTCTCGCCATCCAAGGCCGGTATCATAAGGAGTCAACTCTGCGAAGTCTACCGTTTCATCTTCCCCCCATAACCAGCCGGTACCCCACCAACCATCGCTAGCAGGTGTGGGAGCGCCTGGAGCCAATTCCTGCTTAGAAGCTGCAGACGCAAGAGTGTATACCTTCCCGGACGAAGACAGGGCATACACTTTATCATCTGTAAGTTGCAATTGAACAATGTTCTATGGGATATTTGCTGTTAGACATGTCTGGAGAAATCGAGGAGCCGAGATATGACTCACTTTGCCTCTCAAGGTAAGGTGAGGAAGATGAGGAGTAGGCACTTTATCTTCGAAAAAACCATCGCCCCACTGATAAACATCGCCTTTGGCGTCGACGCAAGCTGAGTGTCTCTGGTGCAACTGAAGGTCACGAAGCGCGACACCATCGAGCCATTTTGCAACTGTAGGTGTCGGAACTAAGTCAGTAACTTCGTTAGGCGACAGAGTTTTATTCCTAGAGTCTGTTCAACATGTGCTCAAAAACAAAGATAATGCTTCCTCACACATTGGATCCCCACACATAGGAAGACAGTGCATCTGGGTCCTTCGGCTTATCGAAAGGAATCGTGGCGCTTTTCGGTCTCTCAACATTGAATGGGGGTACAGCCGCATCGTTATAAGTCTTGGAGGTCGAATACCAGATTACTGAACCAGCTACGACAGTAGACGCAAAAGTTATCGCCAAGCCATGTCCTCGTGTCGCCTGATATGCCGTTGAGCTACTGTGGCGAATTCTCTGCAGATGAGACAACCTGAAGGAGGTACGTGCGCATCTGAACATAATTGTAGGCAGCGAGTTCACATAGATCAAGGGCAGGGAGAAGATTATGTTGTAGCTCTGGTTTGAGACAAGCTTGAAACTGCGTCCACATCGGAGTCTGCTCCTCTTTGGACGGACGCGTCCGTCACGTGATGAGTGCGTACAGAGCGCCCGCCGTCCTTCGATTCCGAATCCCGATTCTCCGAACAAATATTCAAACGAAGGCAATGCTTAAACGCTTATGAAGGCTCGGAATCGGGTCTCAAATACGCACAGCACTAGGATCGACGGAACAGTAGACGGAAGTAAACTGACGGGGTTCGAGGCTATGAAAACAAACAATTCTCAAAGCAGATCCAGAGACCGACTGGATATCGACGCCAGCCAACAGAAAGAAGAGAGCGCCTCAACGGACTGGAGCATCCTCATGGCTGTTCTTGACTTCTTCGATCTCGTCAACTGGAGATATTGACGAAAAGGCCTCGTTTTTGGAAGGTGTCGGAGGCGTGAGGACGACCCTCATTGAGCGTTCTTCATCTTCTCCAGCTCCAAAAATTGTTGGTCGAGATGCAGAAATCTTTATCGACTCAGGAAGTGAATTTGATCGGTGTAGTCGTCTGCCAAGTATAGCGCCTATGCCGCAAAGGGATGGGTTGGTCTCGTCCGCCGAATAAATGAGGTGCTTCGAGTGACGACTATCATGTTGAGACGGCGTGGACGAGGTCCGATTCAGACGTCGTAGCCGTGGACTGACGAAGGACGAACGGTAGCAGGTACATATGTACAAGCCGACAAGTGTCGTCAGGATGACTGCCGAGCCGATAACAATGAGCAGTGTTACTATTTTCGACTCAGTTCATGGTACGCACCATCATAGCAGTTTGACACATACCTGCAGAGACTTCAGTTTGTGACATGCTACTCTCTCGTTGGCGAAGTCTTCAAAGTTGCGTATCCCTATTGCTTGGCGTGTGCTGTAGAAAAGAGCGGCTGACGAGCAGCGATCGTCGTTCACTATACACAGAAAGAGACAAAGAGCCCAGCAGACAAATTTTGAATTCAAAATAATCCTGTAGAATGTAATCACAGTCACAAATAGATATCCGTCCACAGATTTTGTACAGTCAAGCTAAGAATGGTCAAGAATTTACTTTGTCGGAGGTTGGCCTAATTCGCTGGCACGCTCCGTGGCAATTTGTATGCCTCTGGCTATGGTTGAACGGACCCTTCCATCTTCCAAAGCCAAGAGACCAGCGATTGTACAACCGCCAGGAGCTATGAGAGTACTAGATAAGCACTTGTAGAGACTGAGCAAGACAGGACGTACTTGTGACAGAATCTTTGATTTGTGCAGGGTGCGAACCTCCTTGTAAAACCATCCGCGCTGCTCCTTGCAATGCTAAGAGAGCATTAATCTCCTGAACGCCTCAAGGGAAACGAGGGCTTACTTTGAGCAGCTAACTCAAGGGCCTCGGCTCTTGGCAAACCCATCATGACGCCCCCATCTGCCATGGCTTCCATGAAAATACAAGCAAATGCGGGCCCAGACCCACTCAAAGCCGTGCAAGCATCGAAATGTTTCTCGTCGAGGAACCGGCATCTGCCTATCGAAGAAAAGATCTTGAGAATAACAGAACGATCGCTTTCTGCATGTTCAGATGCAGGGAGATTGGACACCACAGTCATACCCTCCCGGATCTGACAGAACACCTGAGTGATATTCCACGGTGTATGTTATGCCGGCTTCACCTTGCAAGGAGTGTTGGGCATGGCACGAACAACTCTTGTAGTAGGGAGCACCCAATTAGTTAGCTGCTTCATGGTGACACCAGCCAAGATACTAATCAAGAGTTTGCCATCCAACGCCTCCTTAATTCCTGGCTCGGAAAGGACGGTGTGCGCCAACTGGGGCTTGCAGCTAGGCGACGGATGAAGGTCAGTAAAGATAGTAAGACATCTGAAGGCAAGCCTCACCACAAGATGACAACATCTGAATTTTGCACTGCTTCAAGATTCCTCGAAGCAAGGACCTGCACGTTCTGACCCAGCTCTCCCAAAGAGCCGAAAATTTTGCGCAACTTGACCGCAGACTCCTCTCTGCTAACGCAGGCACTAAACTGACTGGGCACAGTGGCATCCGGCACAGGCGTCAGTGTCCCAGGCGTATGCGACTCCCACTTCTGAGACCCGTTGGGAATTGGGGAAGCATGCAAACTGTCGATTACACCTGACAGGATCGCAATCCCCATTGTGCCACATCCTATCAAAGGTGTCAGGCATCTCATCGAAGATTCGAGGCAGAGAATAGACCTAAGACGCAGAGTGAGTATCCCATCGTTGGCTCTTGAGAGTGTGTAGAAGAGAAAGTGTCAGGAAGAACATGTTTGTATGGACGGTGATAAAACAACCTGGCCGAGTCAGTGGCTGTAGACACTTTATCTATAGCACGACCGAATAAACCCGAAGCAACATATCGCTCAATATTGTTCGTCGCCAGCTCGATCTGGCGGCACTTTAACGTTAACTGTGATACTTATGGCAGTGAATGCCGTTTAAGTAAAAGCCAAAGAACATTATATTGACATGCTTTGTTGCCTACTGCATCTTCGTGCTTCCACATATTCTAGGAGAACGAACAACAAGTAAGCCCACCATCCTTCAAGAATCTCTTGCCGCCCATTCAGGTCAGGAACTGAACATGAGTAGGTGTTAAAAACAATAAAATGCACTGAGTATTCAAGAAATTGTCACCTAGCTAGTCTTCGTACTCCCACTTGATCAAGAAGTTAGAACGAGAGGCAGGTTCCACCCCTCAGTAGTGAAGGACAGAGAGTTCTTTCTAGCTTCCTATAATGAGGACGAGCGGGTATATACGCCAACGCAGTCCAGATAAGGAGGAAGCAGCTAAGGGAATTGAATCCAAAACGTGAATGGGAGAGAAAAAAAGCATCGATTAATGCGATGTGCTAGGGTTACATGAAATAAACTGCAGATCTGAAAGGATGTAACCCAGCATAGCATCGCAGTTCCACTTGTCGAGAACAACGGGAATAAAGCGCAGGCACCTAACATCTTTCTAGAAAAAAGATGAGAGGCCTATCGATCTAGCTTCTGTAAAATGAGAACGTGCGTGTGGGTTGTCAGCGCCGTCCAGAGTGTCGAGAAGCAGTCTAAGAACAGTGAAGGAAGGAAAGAATTGTGGTTGGAAGGTGGATTGCATTGCAGATATAGCGAAGACAAGGTGGTCAATATACATAAAATCAGACGGACTACTCATCTTCATTGTATGACGCGGAACTGTGCCACCTCTACGACCGCCGACCTCCACAAGCATTGCTGCTGCCAATGTCTGGCAGTGAGGGCCAATGATATTAGAAGAAGATGACTGTTTCAATCTCGCTCCCTTGAATGGGCGCCGACCCGTCGGGCATAACCGGAAAGACGCTAAAGTGATAGGAGCATGGATGCCTTATAGACAAGAAGAGACGATTCGAAACGAATGACAAAGATAGGATTGCCGGGGCGATGTAAGATACAGAATGAAGACTGGCAAAAAAGCAAGTCAGAGAGGCAAGTAAGACTGACAATGCGTAGACTTACCACAATTACAGATGCTAAGACTACCGGTCTAGCAGAAGAGCTAAGTGAGCCAAAGACAACGAAGTAATGGTCAACATTCTTACAGAATTCGTGAGTTTCGTCTTGACGTTTGACCGTTTGCTGTGGGAGGAAAGAAAGAGGACGTTGAGTTTTTAAGGTTCGTGGGCAAAGTACACCCAAACAAAGCCAAACAGCCTACCTTCCAAGCCTCCTCGAAATCGACTGGCAGAACGACGTAACGGTTCTTGCGCACGGCTAGATAATATGTCAGTATCGCAAGGTCTGGACGACAGAATGGCATTAGGTACCTTGAAGACCGGCAGCTTGTACAATGGAGGCGATTTCTGCCGAAGATAGCCTATCCGGACGCGAGACGTCTGTTCAGACAGGTCAGCAAGTTTGCGCAATAGCGAAGGCTCGGTGAACGCCTCACAATCTTCTAAATCAACGTCAGGGCCCAGGTTCATTTTGCTTGTCACGGTCTGGAAAATGAGACGTTTCTCCCTCCGTGATGGAAGAGGGAATTCGATTTTACGATCCAGACGACCAGGTCGCAAAAGGGCAGGGTCAAGAGTATCCGCCCGATTAGTAGCCATGATAACCTACGCGAGACAGATGAATTCGGATTCAGTGGTGGGTGTGAAAGAGGAACATACCTTGACATTGCTACCTTGGTCGAAACCATCCATTTGATTTAGAAGTTCGAGCAGAATACGTTGCACTTCACGATCAGCACCTGTTTGAGCATCGAAACGCTTTGTGGCAATAGCGTCAATCTCGTCAATAAAGATGATGGCGGGTGCGTTTTCTCGGGCCAGTCGGAAAACGTCGCGAACCATACGAGGACCTTCACCGAGATACTTCTGCACGAATTCACTTCCGACCACGCGAATGAAAGAAGCCGTCGTATGGTGTGCTACAGCCTTGACCAACATTGTTTTGCCAGTACCTGTAATCGTGAGTTACATCATGCAGGACCGAAGCAGCTAAAACATACCAGGCGGCCCGTATAACAGAACACCGCGAGGCGGGTCTATACCGATCTTCTTGTAGAGGTCGAAGTGCGTAAGGGGAAGTTCGACGGCCTCCCGAATCTCCTGCTTCTGAGAGTCCATACCTCCTACGTCTTGATAAGAAACGTCGGGTTTCTCCTCCTTGCCGAGCATAGCTATGGATGAATCCGCTTCCGGAGGTAAAATATCCACCAGGGCATTTGAATGACGATGAAGAGCGACGGAAGATGAGGGTTTGAGAAGTTCGCGGTCAAGGGTTGACAGAATTCGGACGACGTAGTTCGAACCCGTTGTTGAGCCCACAATGCCGGTGTGTTGGTCGATAGGTTCTAAGAATTGGCCAATGACGAGTGGGACAGACTGGATGCGCTTCACTTCCTCCTGGGCACGGATGAGTTCCCGCTTGAGGTTAGCCTGCTCATCTTTGATATAGCTCTCTTGAATCTCGAGCATCTCTAAGTGACGCGCGAGCTTCTTATACTTGATGTACAGGTCCTCCTCTTGGAGTTCATTGAGAAGTGCCGACTTTTCTGTTACGGCTGGGTCAAAGACGGCCTCCTGCATAACCATGTTAGGCAATGAAGTGTAACAATAGAATATACTGACAGAGGGTTGTACAGAGATTCCTAACTCATCCATGGCGATATCGAGAATGAAAGTTGTGGAAGAACAGAGCTGACGCGGCTTGGACGCGTAGCTTCCGAATGCGGGTAAATACGTCGTGGGAATGTTTACCCGAATAGCTAGCGGACGTTTCTAGTAGTAGTACAGACCCTGACTTTGCGGTACACTATCACAATGGCTCATGTAGTCTCCTCTTTGGACCAGCCGTCGAATTATAAGGATTCTCAGTCACGAATTGACCGTCAGAGACAGAATGAACTTCTGTCAAAATCAGCAACGCTTTACGTAAGTCGCAATACATATTTGTCTTTCGACAAGAACTCAATGCTGTTCACGGACTGTTCAGATTGGTAACTTGAGTTTCTATACAACAGAAGAACAAATATATGAGCTATTTGCCAAATGCACCAGTCCGGAAGACGGTGGAGGAATTAAGCGAATCATCATGGGACTGGACAGGAATACGAGGTCAACTTGAATCAACGTCACTTTTATGTGCTTGCTCAACGCTTCTGCTCACAGGACACCCTGCGGTTTCTGCTTTGTAGAATACTACACACACGCAGAAGCTCTGGCAGCTATGCGTTATGTCAGCGGAACGAAACTTGATGAGCGGATAATTCGATGCGACCTCGACCTCGGATACAAGGAAGGCCGTCAATTCGGAAGAGGAAAGAGCGGTGGCCAGGTAAGAGACGAACACCGCCAAGATTACGACCCAGGACGTGGGGGATGGGGTGCACAGGCACAGCGACTGGAGATCGAGAGGCGGCGTGAAGTGGAGGAGAGGTATGCTGATGCCCAAGAAGGCCCTGGTGCTGTTGCGGGCGGAGGTGGTGAGTGGAAGCAGGAAGAGAGTGCTCCTGCGGAAAAGAGCCTCAAGAGAGCGAGGTCGGAGGACGACGATGCAGATACCAGAGAAGTAAGCATTCTACCTTCAATGCTTAAAGTGAAGTCAGTCTAACGCTACCTTCAGGGACAAAGAGCAAAACTGGACGTGGAAGCAGAACGGATGTAGACTACGCGTCTTTGTTGTTAACTTATTCTGGCGGTATGCGTCGCTGTCCCAATTCCAAGAAAATTATTATCCCATGTCAATGGCATTAATAAATTATTCGAGCTCTAAGTAGTGGTGCTTCAGGGTTGTTTTTAAAATGGGACAAGTGTGCAACGCGAACTAATCTCTGCGCTTCGGATTCGGATTCTAGGTAGACCGCAAACTTGGAGAAAAATGTGAACTTTCTCGGAGGTCTGACAAGGGAATGGTCAGGACAATGTTTGATAGAAGTCGCCCACAGGTGAAAACATACTTAGGGATGTAGGACACTGCATATTTCCGGTCACTTGCCAGACGGAAACCTTCCAACAGATAATCCAAGTCCTTGAAACTCCTTTTGCCCGGTATGCCTGTAATAGTCACTGTCTTTCGTTCGGGGACACGAGCAGCGGGTCCCGTCCCGAGCTGTGAAGGATCTACTGCACCCTCCTTTCCGACGTCAGCTGGGTTCTCTGGTATATTCAGGCTGGCTATGTCGTAGATAGCTTCTGCTTCAATCTTAGCGCCAGGCAGAATAATGTCGCTAGCACCCGATAAGACACCCGGAGTGTAATCTGGGAGCGACGTGGTGAGGACAGCCTTTCCAGTCGGCCTGAAGTCTTTATAGAGGAGAGATGCTGCATGACAGAAGCATATGTTAAAATCAAGGTTTAATGGCATACATATTCTTCACCATCCGTGACGCCCTTGATATCAGCCTTCTGTATTAACCTCCGAACATCGTGGCCAGTGACTGAGAGCGGTAGCCCACGCAACAATACGTGTCTACAATCCTGCATACCTGCGATTCGGAAGGGTAAAATATAACAAAGAATTCATAGAACGGTAGACCTTACCTACACCTGATCTCCAGGCATTGCGAATGGCATACTGTGACATGAGAGTTGTCTGCCTGTAGGTGTCCGGAGAGGCGTCCGGGAAGCTGCAGACTTTTTCCAAGTCGGAACGGGAACAAGTTGCGACGGAACGTAAAGCAGAGGTCACGCCGTCACGACGCGTTTATTTACGTACCACCACATTCTCTGCCATCATGTCCTCTCGTGCAGACCCAAGGCGCCGCGACCGAAGTTGGGACAGGGAAGACAGGGACAGGGAGAGAGGCGGAGACAGAGACAGGTATTCCCGAGGTGGCAGAGATGGTCGGGCAAGAGGTGGTGGGTCCTATCGTGACGAACCAAGGAGACGAGCCAGTCGCTCACGCAGTCCACGCCGAGACAGAGATGGAGACAGACGAGGTGAGCAATATTGGGCCTATGTGCCATTTTGCTTGGACTGATGTTCTGCCCTCTTTTCTAGATCGTCGAGAAAGAGACTATAGGCACGGCAGAGATGACGATCGTCGGGACAGGGACAGAGACAGACACGCAGACGACCGCAGACGTGATCGTGACGACCACCGAAGAGACTCTCATCGCAAGGACGATATAGACAAACCCATGCGTGATGCTACTCCTGCCAAGGAAGGCGAGTCGAAGGACCGTGGAGCTGCTCGTCCAGATACAGGCCCGTCTACTCAATTAGGTGAGTGTAATAATGTCGAGTCGCTATCCAGCCAGCTATATTTTCATCAGCAGAAAAATCCAGTATGGATGCAACTACGTCAACGAGACCAAACCTCGATCCAGACGCTGCTGATCATCCTACCGAGGAGGGCGAAGCTATGGAGGAAGTGAACGATGAAGAATCTGCAATGTTGGCCATGATGGGTCTGAACGGATTTGGATCGACCAAGGTCTTATTCAGCCTTCAATGCCAAATACCGTGTTCTGATAAGTTGCGTTAGGGGAAGCATGTCGTAGGCAACCAGATAGGCGCTGTCAACATCAAGAAAGTGAGAACATGGCGTCAGTACATGAACAGGTTTGCTTCTACTATCACTGGGGATTACATTCACATTCACTCACTGCGCGTGCTAACAGACGAGGTGGATTC
>NHYE01005138.1:0-14414 GCA_002938385.1 Gymnopilus dilepis | reverse complement strand
CCCGCCGTCGGGGGCGCAGAAGGTGGGTTCGGGGACGCAAAAAATTGGTCGATTTACTGGGCCGCCCAGCGTAGCGAACGGTGGGCGCAACGAGGCGCAATGCTGTATTTAGTGCTCACGAAGCTATTCTAGGCATCGAGCTCGATGACAGCACGTGCTCGTCATGAGCAACCGTGGCTAGGCCTATCCAGCACGCTCAAATAGGTAGGCACATGATTGTAGGCAACTTCCCAACAGTTAACTAGCGCTATAGACGTACACTACCTTTCTGCAAGGTTGCAAGGTATCATATATGTTACTAACCTACACAGGTGCACAGATCGATGTCCCGTCGAGATTGACTGCTTCGTCGTAAACTACTGAATTTAACGATTAGAACGGTACCACTTTTGTGGCACAATTCGCATTGGAAAGCCTGCAAATTTGCATTTTTGTTTTCAGCTTCGTTTAAAAATAGACTTGTGCCTTCGCCGACCGCTTTCTTGCTACAGGCTATCCTCTTCGCAATGATTATAGCAAGCCAAGCCCTTATGTACGTCGAGTAGATCTTCAATACAATATTAAACGGCACTTTAGGAATTCTCGTAGTACAATCTGAAGCAAGTCAAGTTCTTATAGGAGTCGAGTAGAGCATTAATACAATATCAAAAAGCAATGTAGTTGCTTGGTGGGTCGCAAGGGTTTCCATCTTGATCGCGCCAACCCCCTTCATCATCCGAGACAATCCAAGTGCCAGTAGATCTGAAGAAGCATTCAGAATTTCGCGTTGCTGAGAAAAGGATAATCTTACTTTCTTCTCTTTTTAGGCTTGCAAGAGTCGGGGCTCGCAGCTTCTGTTGCCTTCCGCTTCTCCGCAACGCGTCGGCCACTCTTCCGAGTTGGTTCAACAGATGGACTGATCTTCTTCTTTCGCTCTTTCTTTAGTCGTTGCGTGCTTGCTGCAGGTGCTGTCGTGACTGACTGGCCCAATTCAGGAGTTGCTCCGCCTGCGTGGCAATTTCCTGCATCGACGTTTGCTATCACACCCCCTACTTCCTTCGCTGGTCGCCCTTCGTTCCTCTGAGTGGTAATTCCGACGGGTTCTCGATGCGGCATTGCAATCGTTGGTGGAGGCGAACAGGACGAATAAGGAGGTAAGAGAGCATGTTCGTTGAATCGGCCATAATCCAGCGGTAGACTATCGAACGGGGTTGGGCTACGCCGCCTAAGAGGAGGGGGAGGAGTTGGGCTTGATGACGGAGGAGGACTTGTTCCATGGGACGGGGGAGTTGGGGTACGAGATGGAGCAGGGGTAGGGCCACGAGAAAGTGCTGGATTTGGGTCACGAACAGGGGGAAGTCGAAAGGAACGCGGATCGCGAAAAGGTCCTGGGGTGCGAAGGTGAGAAGATGTTCGGGGTGGTATGTTCTCTTTCTGAGAGTGCAGATTTTTGCCCAGTTTGACATTAGATGTGTTGCTACGGCTCGGTAGGGCCCTCTCCGGCCCTCTTCGACCTGGTCCAAAAGGAAAGGGCTGGCGCAAACCCGAAGGGGCGTTGACCTGGCTAGGGACATTGTACGTTTTCGGCAGGTTCAAGGTATTTGACGAAGACAAGGTTGAGGGCCGTACACGGTCACCGGGAATGCCTACGCCTGTAGGCCTTGGCGCTGTGTCGGTTGTATGGGATGCTGTACCGATTACTGAGGCAACGGGGGTGGGGGCGGCAGGTGAGATTAAGTCAACCGTGTCATGGTCGACGCCTTCCTGATTACACTCTTCCTCGACAATTCCTTCGTACCCTTCAGTGAGCGATAAGGCTCGCGCACGGCACTCTTCGGGGGCTGAGAAGAATGAGAATATAGAAGTATGATAGGAATTTTGTGCTCACTGTAGCACATTTTCAAAAAGTCTCCGAAGCAGGAAATGACATCCCTTTTGAACCGTGCACGTAAAGCTCGTCCCCAATTGAGTTTCATAGGACCAGGGGTTTCGCCAGAGTGAACACTGTCGATTGCGTAAAAACCTGAGTGGTGATAATCAGATGTAAAGAAATAGGTACCTAATGACGTTAAGTTTGCCGTCCTGCGCAGGTTCCGGACCTCCAGCTATGAGTGTCGCCTTCCATCCAGTAGCTTTGCAAACAAAGTCGAGAAATGGCTTCGAAATACGGACAAGTCCTTGGATTGCGCTGCGAGGAAGATGAGTGCGCTTGCACATCTGAGTACGTGAAAGAACTTACACCTGATAGTCATCCGCTGCAGTGGGTGGGTCGGTAAGCATCTTCTGTTTCCAATCTTCCAAAGCGAACGTTGATTCAATATTCGCCTGCTCCTTCCAGTGCTCCTGTTCGGAGGCAGAAAGGTCGTTGAACATATCCCTTGCGATCTTATCACGGTAAGAGGCGAGTCGATCCTTCGTGATTCCTTCATTTGCGGCTACCACCTTCAGCTTCGCCTCGATGGCTTCACGTTGAGTCTTGCGCCAGACATTCACAGGTATTCGACGACGAGGGCGACCGGCTTCTTTGCCAGTGATAGTGAAGATTAGAGAATGGAATGGATTATTAACGCCAGAGTCTTTCGGATCAAGGTCCTGATCTTTCATATACTGGTAAGCCATCCATCGCTTAATTTGCTGATGAACAAAATTGACAGTCAGCGAAAGGCATTAACAAATAAGGCGAGACTTACTGCTTTTCGATAACGAATCACCTTTTGCCTATGCGCCGCTTTCTTCGTTGCGGCTTCAAATTCTTCTGGTGTTAATTTCGAGGCGTCAGGCTCCTCGGGCTCGGGATCCGGTGCATCGTCGTCGACAGACGCCAAGTGCTCTTGTGAAGGCTCTTCAAAGTGTCCCAGCTCAACTGGAAACCTCTTGAAGTACCGCCGCTGAATCTGGGCTAGAGCATCAGCGCCGTAGCCGCCTTCCATGGCCGCCGCATAGCTCTGTTTCTCCGCGACTAGAAATTCTTTCCGCAACCCTCGGAAAGCACCTGGGTTGACCATTCTCGATGCGCCCTTCAAGAAAGTCTCTCGAGTAACAAGAGTAGCAAGCCAGGCAGATTAAGTTGGACTGATCGACGGAGAGCTCGGTTTGGCGTCTCGAAAAATCTGGCAAGTCAAGTAAGCCGCTTTGTCGATGTTCTGAAGTGCAGAACCTCATACCCTTGCTTCGCCTGGAGACTCTATGTCTGCAATTCGAGCCATAGTCCTTTTGTATATATCTAGTAGTATCAATGCCCCTAGTCCCCAGAGGCGGCAAAATGACTTTCCATTACGAGCTGGCATATTGACGAAGCGGCCAACGCATCAAGTACACGGATCGTCCAGCAAACAAACCTTCAATCAGGACAGCTGTCAAGGAAGTGCCTTGACAGCGATCATCTCCATGCCCACTTGTGAGCGTGGAACTCACCAAAAAGTAATACTTCCTTCCTTTTGTGGACGTGCGCTTGCCGGAATTCTAAGCATACAGGTCGAGTTTTGCAGATAATCAAAACGGTAAGCACTTTAGAGTCTGAATTTTCGATTCACTGACCTTACAATATCTAAATCGTCGACCAGAGGACCTTTTCGCATTACGAGAGCGTGGCTAGACGTTCCCACACCACCTGTATGTAATCCCGAAGTCATCATTCAAACCCAGAAGTCATATGTCCCACTTCCTATCCCATTTGGTCTTCCCTGAGCGGCAGGGCATAGGGCATCTGAATGCTGTCCTCTGTGAGTGTATATACTCTTTTCGCAACTTCTAGCTCACCAATGAGTCTTGAGGTCGACTTGCATTGCCCAGCAAACAAATTCATGCACAACCCGCCAAAAAAAACGCGTCAAAGCGCGTCGGGAGGTACGCGATACGCGCTGATAACGCTCGGTAGTTACGGTAAGTTTGAATGGATTGTTTCGAGTTACCACGCTCACGTCTATCTATCAAACAATCATTTGTTTTATTCTTTTTTGCACCTCAATTCTTGTGGCAATCCGTGCCAGCTTCGAAATTCAACTCCAGTGGCCAACTCGCGACGCACCATTCTCTCTTAGGTAAAGTAATCAAACCATCTCTATGCCGTGGTCGTTGTCTGAAGATCCAATCTGGACAGCCAGATGATCTTTTTGTTCGAATTTCTTTCGAATTTCTACATTTTATCAATTCTGCGATCCGGAAAGGACTAGGCCTCGCCAAGCTGTGCTGCGCCCCTTGCCGTTAGAAGGTACTGGAGTTCAGGGTCATCCCAATCTTGTAAGTCCCTTAGTTCTCGTGTATATTATAAAAACGGCATGGAATGACTTCTTCCCCCCCATTCCCATCATACGCATACCACTCGCACCTATCGACAATATGACTCAAACTCCTTTCACTTCCATCCCCACCTCGAACACTCGCAGCACTTCGGGTGCTCGCAGTTCTACCGGCCCCGCCCGTCTCCAGATACGCACAGCCAATGCAGCCAGCTGGTTTAATGGAAATGGACTATTGTCCAAAGTACATTTTACACTTAAATGCAGAATGGGCCTGTTGGAGTATTGTCCATCAGACCGACATTTTGGCCAAAATAAATCCAATTAAATACAAATCAAATGCAGAGAATTGCAGGGCCCTTTCAGGGTCAATCCCAAAAAGGAAAAGGGCTGTAAATTGCGGAAATTCACTATAAATCGGAATAAAATCACTAGAAAAGATATCAAAGCACTAAAAATCAAAATAAATCAAAATCAAATGCAAGAAAATAGAACAAGGGGCTAAAAATAGCCATAGATCGAAATATTATGCTAAAATCGCAATAAATCGCAATAAATCGGAGTAAAATCAACTAAAATCACAATAAATCGAAATAAATCGCAATAAATTGTAATAAAATGGGATAAAATAGGAGGACTTGAAATATAATGGTAGAAGTAGAAATAAATCAAAATAAGTCACAGTATATAGCTAAAAAGGGAACAAAAAATCGAAATAAATCACTAAAAATCACAATAAATCATAATAGATCGGAATAAATTGCTAAAAACCGAAATAAATCGAAATAAAAGGCTAGAAGTTGAACAAAATTGAAAGAAATGCTAAATATCAAAGAAATAAGCAATAAATCATTAAAAATTGTGATAAATCACAATAAATCGTAATAAATCGTCAAAAATCGCCAAAAATCGCTAAAAACTGAAATAAATTGAATTAAAATGCTAGAAGTTGAACGAAATTGAACTACATGCTAAATAATGAAGGAAAAGGCGATAAATCATTAAAAACTGTGATAAATCGTAGAAAATCATAATAAATTGTGATAAATCGCACAAAATTGTAATAAATTGTAACAAATCACAAAAAATTGGAATAAATTGGAATAGATCGAAAGAAGATGCTAGAAGTCAAATGAAATTGAAATACAAGCTAAAACTTGGAAGAAATAGCTATAAATCATTAAAGATCATAATAAAGTGAAGAAAATAGCTAGAATCACAACAAATTCAAAGAAAATGCCAGACATTAAACAAATTGAAATACGTGCTAAATGTTGAAAGGAATAGCAATAAATCATTAAAATTGTAATGAATTGAGAGGGAAATTGAGGGAGTAGAAAATCATCATGTATACCAAACCAATATGAATATGAAAACAAGAACAGGATGGAGATGCAAGAAGAAAACCAAATTTGATAGTGAATGACATGCCTTGGATAGTCCTATATGTAAGTAGAAGCCTGCAAAGGAAGAGGAAAGCAGGTCAGATATATCATATCAAAAGGTCAAGCCAAAGCTTACTACTCCTTTGACAAGTTAGACCTCCATGTCATTTTCATCATCATTGCCCACCTGACCACTATCATTCACTTCGCAGTCATCATCGTCCTCGTCACTCTCATCATCACTGTCTTCACTGTCATAGTCATCCCCTCCTTCAATGCCAGCACTCCTACTGTTGCCGCCGCCGCCGCTCTCATTGTTACCACCACCACCGCCGCCGCCGTTGCTACCACCCTTGCCATCGCCATCCGATCCTGGAGTGGGGTCCGAAAGTGGTGTTGTCCAGAGCTTCTGAAACGATGCCCGTAAGGCTCGCTGTCGAGACTCCTGATCAACACAAAATGCAAGTAGTCCTTCCTCAAGGGCTTTATCTTGTACCTGCCTCCCAGATTGCCTCCCCTTCCACCAATCCGCCTTCCAATCCAAATAAGCCAGGACCCTCCGCATTTCCTCCTTCAGAAGAGCTACCTCTTCCGTTGCGCGAGCAGCGCGTGCGCGACTCCGAGCCCATTCCGACCGAAGCACATCCCCCATATCCAGCGTTGAAGTACCCTGCTTCTCAACAATCCAGATCCACGAGAGGACCTTATGCGACTGACCAGTTCCATTGCGCCGTGTTCGATCCTCGGGGAGTAGGTCAATGGCGCCCGCATTGCTGTCGACTGCCATAGCGTCAGCTTCTTCGTGTTCATGGTCTTCGTAGGTGCCCTTCCGCTGCCTCCTCTCCTTTACTCGATCGGGATCCTGATATGCTCGAACATCTGAATCACGGAGTTCTTGAAGAGTCTTCTGCCACTCGCCTGGGCCGGACAATGCAAGCTTTGCGGCTCGCGCAGTTCTATATTCTGCAGCAAGCCTCCTAGCCCTCCGATGGACGCGGTCGATGAGCACTCGAGAGCGGGTACCGCTGCGCTGGCCACGGATATTCTTGTTCTTGAATTGAACCATCCGAGTCTTGAGGCGAAGGACATTCCGGATGTTGTCCAGAGCGTCGTAGCATTGAGCCTCACGTAACTTCTCCTCTGACGTGGCAAGTCCTGGCGTGCAGACCCAGTCGCGGCTGCCCTTCGCAATGTCGGAAGGAAGCCACAGCTTGATGCTTTCGATTTTTTCGCTCTCGAGTGTACTGCCTGGCTGCTTCCGTTCAAGACTTTGAAGGTACTGCATGAGGCCAGGCATGTAGACTGGCTGAATCCTCTTCCACTTGTCAATCGACTTCCGAAGCGCCTCACGTTGTTCGCGTAACGATGCACCATCATGGTCCTTGGTGGCTGCATCAACAGCGAGTCGCCGCCTGCATAACTAATGAGAACGATTAAGCCAAAAAGAAAGGAATAGCTCACTGAGATTCCTCAAGATTAAGAGCCGCAATCAAAAAGTCAGATGGGCTCATCTCATGGAGAGAACTGCCTCCACTGGAAATGAGGTGCTCTTCTTCCTCTGCCAACTCTTTCTGGACCTGCGCTTGCGTAAGATCTGAAGGAGAAAAGCGTTAGATCGCCTACGAAGATAGAAAGATATATACGTACTGCTTCCTTCAACATGATATGGATTATCCACCTTATCTTTCGGATACGCCGCCATTTCCCATTCAACACACATCTGCGTCCACTCCGCAACTTGTCCGAGCTCAATGGAAGCCGAAAATCCTCGGTGAGCTTCAGTTTGACGATTTCGTTCTGGGACAGCTTTTCGGAAGCGGCGCAGCAGAGTGACTCCTAATGTTCAGACAGAAATATTAGTCAACACATCTGACCAAGGGAATTGATTGACTTACCCATGCCAACGTACTTCTCGTAGTTCCAAAACCCGAAGTGATCGTCCAGGACATCATGCCGCGATCCTGGGCCCATCGTCTTGGTCGAGTTCGCAACAGCATTGTTTCCTGACCAGATACGCTCAGGAACTTCACAATCCGTCTGACCGGCGCCCTTGAAGAGATTGCACGAGAATTGTTCGTGCCCCTTCTTCTGCTGGTGACCAGGCTCGTGCATCTTCGGAATCAAAGGCGATAGTGAAGTACCTTGTCGGGGCTTGAGGTTCGATGGCCAATGCGTGTTGATGCGGCGAAACAGGTTGACAAACCAATGACATGCAATATCGTAGCTTAAGACGATGAGAAGGATGGCGACGAAGCGCATGGCCGATCCGCAGGCGAAATCCATGTTTGAATACCTGCGTGATAGATTGTCAGTTGAAGCAATGATTTGAAGGCAATACGGCATACCTTTCGCCCTTCTGAAGATTTCCAACAGAACAAGGAAGGAGCATCTCGCTCCTTCCACATGAAACAGACGACACTCCAGTATAACGGAGGCCTTTGTTGAACTTGGTATGCGCCTTGTCGACAGCTTGAAGGCCGCATCCTTTCGAATCAACATCCTGAACACTTATAGTTAGCAAGTCAAGGCACCAACGTCGAAAGCCGTAACGTACGTCGAGATCGTTGGCTCTGCTCTTCACATAATCTTCGTAGGGCTCACGGGCAATCATGTAGGCCCACCCAATGCCCAAGCCGGGGTCAGTGGAGTAGTTGGAGACCAGCTGGTTCTTCAAACGAAAGTTGGCGTCGATGCATAGAAATACAAAGTAAAGGAACCTAGTAAATGCCAATTAGAGGATCGCTGCAAGGAAATGAAGATAATAAGGCGTACCTCTCCTCCTCAGAGGCCTTGCTCCAGTCATCTGGGATGTTGATCCCAGGATGAGGGCAAGACGGGCACACCAAAGCCAGCTCTCCCTCCTTTGTGCCCTTCGCTCCTGTGCTATCATGGCCACGTCCGCCCCTCTTCAACAATTTGAGGTGTCGCCATTGGAGCGCCATTCGCATGAGTGGACGATACCTTGACGTCGGCACGTTGATGCCCGTGTTATCGGTCATCTTCTCTAAAGATCGATAGAAGTCGTATGCAGAGCATTTGCTGGTCAATCCGAGCATGTGCATTTGCCGCAGTAGGGTGAACGTTGCGCACGTACGAGGATTGTCTTGGGATGCTGGATACAGGCCGCGTCTGAGTAATTGGCGGAATTTTGAGACCGGGCGGCAATTACAGAAATCGACGGCGACTTCGTGTAAACCGTTCGTGTGGAGAATGACGAAGCTTGAATGGCAAGGCTCGGGTTTTGAGCAGCTCATACTCAGATGGTTCAACTGCACCCTTAGCCCCAGTACTTTCAAAGATGACTTGACGAAGGAAGAGCCGGTCCACTTCTAGAGATAAGGTCAGTCGGTCCATTCAAGCTGCAAAGTGAAGAGCTGCACAACATACCTCGATCAAATGCAGAGGCTGCATACGGTGCCGCCGGACACAGCATCTACCGCACAGCATATGCGGGTAGAAACAGTCCAGACACCTATATTCGCCAGGAGCTGGCTCAGAGGCGGAGCGAGCGCAACAGTCGGAACATGGAGATTGACCATCCGCCCAGGCGTCGCCGCGACCCTCCCACCTCAGCATCTCATCAAGGTAAAAGTCGCGATAGGCCTCCTTCCAGAAGACCATGGGCCGTTTCTGATGACAGACAGGGATTGATTAGCCTTTATCCGAAAGAAAGGGTTCGCACAGACCGACTTCAAGGTCTTCCCCTTCTTTTTCTTCTGGGTATGCTCCTCTCCGTGGTTGACGTCTTCCCAGACACCTGCTGTGTCCAAAGCTGCATCGTTGGAAGTCGAATCCGCGTCGAGTCCGAGTTCAGTATTGTCCAAGGGCATCCAATGATTCTGAGGGACGGTGATCCTCGAAGATTCGTAGTGTGCGCCCCTGCTTTGCTGGAGGCGTTCTTCTCTGGCCTTCACTCGGATGGGTTGGAGGGGTGCGGTACTCGACGATTGCTCTGGGATGATAGAGGCACGAGTGCGGTGGACGACCGAACGCTTACGTTTGTCGTAAGGATTTTGGGAAGGGCGATGCTTCTGCATTGTCGAGTGGGTCGAGATAGTCAAATAGGGAGCGTAATATGACGAATTTCAATGGACAATAATGGACGAAGGGTATGCGCTCGGTAGGGGTGGTTGAGTTCGTGCTGAAGGCAGTGCTCAGAAATCCAACGCGTATGGGTCACGTGAATGGTTGGACGCGCATCAACAGAACTTTTTTTTTTGGTTTTTGTTCCGACACAAGTTGATCCTTTCCTTCAATCCCATCCTCCTTACTATAGCCTCACAAGACGATTATGAGCAGCTCGCGCGGTATGTAACTTCTTCTATACCTTTTTCTGCCCCAGTCTCGCCCTTTTCATTCGTTAGTGCTCTGAGCGGCGCAATTGCGGCTTCTTCGCGGGTACCCGGCAGGGAATTCACCTGAAGCCGTGATTGCAATGCTCTCTGACGCTTTTCCTTATCATTTTCTTTGATTCTTATAATCGGCGTGAACGAGCTTTTTATTCTCTTGAAATACTCCGATGGAAACGCGTCTCGACGCGTCGCGTCGCGTCCATTGATGATGATCTAGCCGAGAGTTGACCATACCCGTTTTAGCCAAGATCAAAGTCCTCTCGCCTGCAAATTCCTCGTACAATTTTGAACAAGGTCTCTTGGAAGGAATTCGAAAAGGCCTCGACGAACCAGTTTCACCATTTGGGTCTCCGCTGTCTTCTCTGACATCGTCTGCTGTCTCCTCTCGGTCAGCATCTCCAACTGCGCCTGTTTCCACCTCAACGACACCCTCGGCCGCTCCAGAACAATATCCGGCGCCAAAGGAAGAGGTTACTCTCACTAGAAAGCAAAAATTGAAGATAAGGAACAAGGAAAAGTCGAAGCGTCGCCGAGAAAAGGATAGGCTCGCGTCGACCGAGCATTCCGTGAAACCCAATCGGGCTGCCAAGCATCTCAAAAACACGGGGAAAGTTTCCGCTACTTTCGAGGGAGAAACCTTTCCTATCTCGAAAAAGGGTTGGATCAGTCGACGTTCGAAGGGTTCAAGGTCCTCCGTCAGCTTGGCCGACGTTGTCGGACCGAATTCGAAGTATAATTTGGAACTAAGGAAATGGAATGGCAGGTATGGAATCAGTTCCTTCTATTGCCTTATCCTCTTTTGATACAGCTCCAAACAGGACTACTATGGTAATCGTAGATAGAAAGCGCCGTATAATCGCAGTTTGCCTTGGTAAACCTGAAAATGACGAAACATGGGAAGACACCCATCGACGAGCTGCAGAAGTCTTAGAGTCCGCGCGCGACCGCTTATATTTCCAAGACAAGGACCTCAATCATCGAAGGGGCGGGTTCCCCGCTCTCGCTGTGGGCATATCCCATGGCGGCGGACAGAAGTACCCGAAAGTTCTCGACCAGGACAAACGCAACGAAGAGGTCTTTGAGGAGATATTGGAGAATAAGGCTTTCCAGAGGATATCTGGCTTCACTTCAGGTGCGTTGCTGCTCTTCCCATGAGATAGCAATACGGAGATCTTCCTGTTTAGGAGCATTCGCCGAGTGGGCTCCCCGGCTATATGAGTACGAAAACAAATGCCTGTCAGACATCATTGAGCATGATGAGACAATTCGACGAGAGAACCGGCACCCAAGACCAGAAGAGAAGGAACTCCGTCGGAACTGGCCTCGTACGCCCTGGGCCGCAACAACTTTCAACTTTGGTCCAAAGACAGTCTGCCGCCGTCACCTTGATTTTAACAACCTCGCCTTCGGATGGTGCGGCATTACCGCTCTAGGCAATTACGACCCAACTAAGGGCGGGCATTTAATTCTTTGGCAACTTGGCCTGGTGATCGAATTCCCCCCAGGCACCACGATTTTGATACCATCCGCCGCAATCGAGCACTCGAACGTTCGCATACGCGGAAATGAGCGCCGCTATTCTGTTACCCAGTACAGTTCGGGAGGTATTTTTCGATATGTTCACAATGGCTTCAAGACAGTCGACAGCCGAATGGGGGAGTTAGACTCTGACGAGCTAGCTGACCACCTCGACGAGCTTTCTCGTCAGCTGGAATTTGGCTTATCCCTGTATTCGGATGTCGCAGAGCTCGAAAAGGCGCGCGGTGTCTCGTTCAAAGAATAAATTCTAGTCTACCTCTCTACTTATGTCGTCGCTACTTATGTTGTACACGCGTTGCTTAATTTAAGGAATAGAACTTCGCAAATCGTATACGGCGTGTTAAGATGACTTGGAGGCGAGGAAGTGCTTTAAATTTAGTGGCCGTTACACATTACCAACTTATCTTTCTTTTGCTTTGGGTATTGGATCTTCACTCTTTTATGCAATGAAAAGCTCAAATGACTACAGTACTGAGTGACAACGTCCCATTCGTTTGAGAGAACTTCCTGTTATGTACTGCGAAACAATTTGTGGACGGACACTGGGCGTTGCGCTTAAGGACTTGCCGAAATAGTATCTATCATGACAGGGCACCCAGCAAAATAGCACCCGGATGACTTGGATCTCTCAGTGGCATCCTCGACGAGAGAGAAATATTAATACTAATTTAACTCGAATGGCATTTGCTTCAAGAACCGCAATGCGAGATCTCAAAGCAACCCTTTCTGGCTGCGTTCACTAACACCGACATTCAGGATACTAGTAGCTGTAAGATACCTGCCAACGAGTCTTGCTTGATGAGTACTAGGCATACCAGTCGTTGCCTATCTGACTTACTGTCCGTGGTTTTGTCGAAGGCAAGATTTAGCGTGGTAGGAGGTAGGGTGTTCAATACGTTGAGTTGAGCACCAGACATCCCAGTCGTTGCCTATCTGACTTATCGTCCGTGGTTTTGTCCCTATACTCTAAATGTACCTCGTCATTCAGGGACATAACTTTGTGGTAAACCTAGTCCCTTCAACCTTGGATAAGATGTCACTACATCTGCACGCCGAAATTGGCCATGCAGTAACAAGTTGCTCGCTATATCAAAGCAGACGGCGTCTGCAGAATAAGATAAGATATCATTCTGATCTGCCCTTAGCCGGGGTAATGATGTCATAGATTCATCGTATAGGGGCACACAGCTGTATAACGAGCATTTGAGTTTCAGGCAGCATCCGTGTACCGTCCCTACGTAGATAGACGAGAAATATTCTACTTAACATCCACACCACCGACAATGAATTCTGGCTTCAGTCGATGCCAGCAGACTCTAGTCAGAAGTGGCGACCTGAGACCCTTGCTACGAGACCGGGTATGTACGCCAAGGCGTCTCGACTAAATTGCGATACGGGACGTACCTGGAAGAACGGCATTTCCCTTGGAAAAAAGAAATGTCACTACCCTACCCTCTTGGTGGAAGGACCTCCGCCTGAGGCTGTTCCGTTAGTTCGATCAACCCGGTGGGACTCCCACACATTTGTATTGAATAGGTGATGAATGATATAGGCGTGCTCGACGTGTCATGAACACACAGAGAGAATAAACCGGTAGGATGAATATCCGTAGGGGAACTAGACCCGCTGGAGGACCCTGTTCGGCTAACAGATATTAGATGAAACTGCAACCCGACGCAATCGCAGGTGTCCTCCAACGGCTCCATACAAGGCAAGCCTCAAAGACCCTATTTTGAGAGCGACTTCAATCTATTGCGACTCTCTTGTATTCACGACAAGGATCCATAGTCCATAGTCAGTAGACCACACAGTTTATCTGCTTCGTTGCAGTAGTGTCCGCACTGTTTTCGGCATGATGAAATTCTAGTGCTAAATTTGAACAATGGATACACCGTCATAAATGCGCATCAACAGTCTTGGGACGAAGAAGTACGGTACGGTACGGGGCCGAAAATTTTATATAAGGAAATTTCTGCCTTACGATCAACAAAATGAAGCACGGCTGCGCATAATTGGATGAGAAATTGACAGCAAGGCAATACAAACGGATACTCGAGGAGAGAACTACGGAGATCGGACCATATCTACAATTTCTAGACGACACGGCATGATGGAGAGCCTCAATTATCATCAGAGTCCTCAACAGGCACATCGAAGACACCTCCAGGACGAGGTGTCACTTTCAAAGTTCGCTTCTTTTGCTCAATGGCGTACTGCGTGATAGCGAGGCGGTAGTTGCTACCATATGTCTCGTAACGAAATTCTTTCAAGAACGCGGTTCTCGTCATAACTTGATGCCTGCAGATGAATTAGGCGCTGAAGACTTCGAAGAATTGGTTACGTACCAAGTCCAGAAAAGCCCAACTTCTTCTCCTTCGAAGACCACATAGATCCTGCTCCAGTACTTCGGCTTAGTGAAACTTGTGGCGTCCGGAATACGATATTTACAGGTGGTGGAGGGGTCGTACTCCCGGACGACCTTGATTGGCTTCATGTCGTAAGGTGCGTTCTCGTACTCGGTTCCAGGGAGTGGGATCACCTCTATGGTACCCTCGTTATAGGCAGCTTCATACACGGCGACAGCCTCCTCCCAGGTGTCGCGCGATTCTTGAATCGCATAGGGAACGCCTCCAGTAACCTTTTTTACAAGATTCCTGTGTAATTGTTAGAAATTGACCTGTATGGTTAAGGCTGCAAAGTACTTGCCAGTTGTTGAAGATCCCGCACTTCTGAGCTCGCGTAACAGGATAGAAAGGTCCCTTGCCAGCTGGGCGGACGAGCTGGGCAGGCGTTGGATAACGATAGACCTTCTCCAGGAGGACGGGCATTTCTGGATGGGCTGGGACGGTCGGAGGTCCTCCAGGGGCAGGAGCGACTGAAGATACTTGAGGAGCGGGTTCAGGAGCGGGTTCAGGAGCGGG
>NHYE01005137.1:0-14387 GCA_002938385.1 Gymnopilus dilepis | reverse complement strand
GGGGTAAAGGACGTACATATACAACAGTCTGGTATTTGCGATTTGCCAGATGCGGGGAGCTTGACGGTGGTGACTGCTTGTTTTCCTGATGGCGTCGTTCCGGGTAGAGCGAGAGATTTGAGGTTCTTGAGTGCGTTGGTACTATCATAAAAAGAAAAATCAGCATTTACCCTTCAAAAAACGACAAGTGAAAAGAATCAAAAAACCTACTTGAACGCATTCGCCCCCGCCTGCCACTCCCTCCCAATCTCAATCCTAATCTTCACACTCTTATAAATATCCTCCGCCCCGCCCTGATAATCCACCCCCAGCTGCAAAATATCCCCGTCCTTAATCTGGAACGGCCGACTCTCCGTATTCGCAGGGCTCAGCCTCACATGGTTCAAGAACGTCCCCGAGGAGCTCTTGGTATCCTTAACATAAAACCGCCCCCCGCTCTCGACCCAGATCTCCGCGTGGGCCCTCGAGACGACCTTGGAGCGAAACGCGAGCTTGTTGGACCCCATGGCGTTGACGGCTGCGAGCCCGAGACCGGAGCGGTCGGTGAACCGCCCGATGCGGAGGGCGGGGTCGCCTTCTTTGAGGTCCCGCCCGATGGCGTCGAAGCGCAGGGAGCGCCGCGAGTCGAGGTGCGGGACGAGGCGGATGCGGTGGACTGGGGTGCCGGAGGAGTTGTTTGAGTTGGAGTTGGAATTTGAGCTGGGGTTGGAGGAGGCGTGCGGGAGGGGCGGGGCGCCGCCGGGTGCTGCTGCTGCTGCTGTGCCATTTGGCGGTGGATGGGGCTGGCCACTGCGGTTGGAGAACCCGCCACCGAGGGCTGCTGCTGCCGTGGCGGACGTCGATATCGCGGGTGGCGTTGGGCCCGCAGCAGCAGCAGCAGCAGCAGCCTGCTGCGTAACGTTCCCCGCCGACCGCCGTCTTCTCAACATCGAGGTGATATTCAGCCCCGAAGGCAAATTCGAGCTCGTGCTGTTGTTGTTATTGTTATTGCCGTTCCCGCCACTCATCGAATTGCTGTTACTCTGACTCTGTCCCGCGAAAGCGCCGCTGTACGGAGCGATCGTTCTCCTCCTCGCACTGATAGCGTTGGGCGAGGGCGGTTGGCGGGGGTGCGCAGAGGCAGGGGCAGCGGAGGGGGAGAGGTCGCGGGTGTGGTTGGCGGCGTTGATGAGGTCGGTGTTGAGTTGGATATGTGACTGTGAGGAATTTCTGGGCCTGCCCCGCAGGAAGGACCCCAAAATAGTAGTCCGTGTCGGCGGCGACTCGTTCCCCTGCCCGTCCATCGTTTGTGCTCTCTTTGCTGCTCGTCGTGCTCGTCGTTGAAGGGGGAGATGGGGGGCTGGATGGGTGCTGGGGAGGTGGTGGGTGCGCGGATGAAAGTCCGTATCGGGCAGGCACTGGGCAGCCCTGACTGACTGACTGGCCGCAAGGGGCGTTGAAACCCTTTTTCGGGGAGAATTGATATGATATGGATATGGATACGGATACGGATTACAGGGGTCCGCTCTGCGTTTCTTCTCGGGATTTGGATTTGGATTTGGGTTCGGATTTGGATTTGGGTGGTGTATGTGTGTGCGTGTGTCGGGAGTAAGAAAAGAAAAGGGTTATGCTAAATCTAGCGCTGAGTGCCGCACGTATGTCGTATGTCGTATGTCGGGAGGATAGGACAGATCAAAAAAGCAGTGACTTCAACCTCTTTCAGTCTGTTCGTGACATACGAGTACACATCGAAGGACACGCGTGGTCTGCTTGCTACATAACAACTGCAGAACATTTTTCATTTTCCCTCGAGCCCTCGAGGCAGGCTTGGCTTCGAATTCTGGCAGATCATCATCAGCCCTGTCAGCCCTTACCCTACGAGTATGTACTAAACTATAACAGTGAGTGCTACTGCTACAGTAATAAGCTTATGGCATCCCCAGATCCCTGATCCTCTGTGCATGCACGATGGATGCAGTATTTGATTCGATTTGTTCAGGTCAAGATGCGCGAGTATACGTATACCCTTGGGATTATCAGTACAGGAGAACTCACAGACGGGAACTGGAAGCAGGACTGATCACGATCAACCCGCTCGACCTGCTCGACCCGACCCGTTCGCGACGAGCGCCGTTAGCCCGCCAGGCGTCAGCTATGCACCGGACCGCAGACCAGTATTAGTACTACATAGTACGCAACCTCAAGGCGCGTCGGAGAATGTACGTACGTAATACACGACGTACACTGGGCAGCGGCGTTACTGCTTGGATCCGGCTTCCAACGGACGCGGTGGAGGACCGACGTCGAACCGCAGAAGTTAGAACCCAGAGCACGCTGTAGTGTGCACATATGCATACAGCGTGGTCGGTCCATCAAGCTCTCAAGCTCTCAAGATCTCAAGGACAGTCAGCTGCGTCTTATCAGTGTCACTCGACAGGCTCATCAAGACTCAAACTCAGGTCATCAGGCTGAGGTGCGAATTGATAAAGGAGCGATCCCTGTCAATAGTAATCGTAATTTGACCTCTCTGGCTTGCGCCTGCGATGTGGCTGCGACGCGCATCAGATTCAATTTCAGACCCTGTTCCGCCGGAGGCGCACGGTCTTGTCTTGGCTATACGTACTCAGGCTCATGCTCAGGCTGATACCCATACTCAGGCTGTAACAGCAACAGCGCACGTCGGTGTGGGTCCTTATACTCTAGATCTCTCAAGGTTATAATTACGGACACTGTAGCGCTTCAAGTTACCGGTTACCGCGAACACACCGGGTTTCATGGCCCCGCGCTGGTCAGCGTCTGTTTGCCGTCTCCACCTCTGATCAGTGGCACACTTTCGGCATTGTACTGGGCAGTGGAAGCGGAAACACCTGGAGAAGATCCGACGGCCAGCAGCGCTAGCATTTCTGAATCCAGCTTCGGGTCCTCTCTCGGTCTCTACTCTATCGTCCTGCTCGGTCAGCCTTCGCTTTCATTCTTCGTTCTTCATCCTTCATTCCCGCTACACCTCCGGATCTTACACAGACTCGGAGCTTTGCTGCCAGTCGACCCAAGGGACTACGTCATTCTGGTCAAGTAGTATTATCGGCAGCAGCAGCAGCTCCTCTGAGCCTCGAAGCTTTCAGGTTCAGTTTTCGACAGTGCACTGTGCTCTTCTGGCGTGAAAGCTTTCGGATGAATAACTTGAAGACTCAGAGGACGTCGCGTGCGGCACGGTCGGCTCGCGATTACCTTCGGCGTCCACTTATCGTTATCGTTATCTTTCTGCAGGTATATGCGCCTCAGTGATGAGTGATGATGCTTCTTTTCGACCAAGACCCACGCTGACGCTCTCTACACTCTCATATTCTGAAAGTCGCCCAGATCAAATCAAACTTCTCAGCAACATCATCTCGCGCCCCTCAAGAGAGCCTCCTCTCAACCCTGTTTGTTGCCAGACGATACATACAAGCGTGCATGGACAACCTGATGCATCACGCTAAGTGATGGTCGATCATCGAGCGAGATATAGTCGCTGCTGGTCGTCGTGCATGAGCATCGTCACAGTCGCATACGCGTACTGTTTGGAGTACTAACCTAGTCAGACTATCTCAGTTCACTAGGTTCTCAGCGCCTTCTCTGCTCTTCAGAATCGTCTAGAGTGCTCTTCAGCTTGATGTGCGAATGCAAGAAAATGTTCTTTCTCTGATCAAGCCAATGAGCAGCCTCAAGCCTCATGCATTCATGTGGGGTCTGTCGTTTCATCACCACGATCTCATCCTAATCATGATGCTTCAAGCTGATGTGCATCACGATCACCAGCAACAGGCGCCTCCATCACGATCCCTCGTCGACATCTAGCGCCAACATCTTCACAATTAGGGAAGCGTATCTGGAAAGTAGTACTTTGCAAATCAAGGCCAGAATTTCGTCTCAAGATATTGAGCCAGGCAAAGATCAACGTTAGAACCTGTTTAAACTTTTCTGAATGCAGAATCCGTCTTTCAAGGATCGCATTTCTATTGATTAGCAGAGCAAGCTTGAACTTTTTTGTCGCGAATATTTTGGCGTTGATCAGTTTTCACCAGACAAAAGAGGAGCAACACGTCCAATGGATAGCATCAGGTCGACCAAACCGGGTACTAGGAATAGAGCCTCTCCTCAGGATTCAAACGTTCATCAGGCACCGTCAGTACAGGATGGAGAATCAATTAATCAAGAGGCATACTATGTCGCTTTATGTAAAGTGTGTCCTACACCTCACACAGTAGGGTACCGGTGTGTGATGGCGGGTGGCGTTGAAGACGTCCTGACAGTCGCGGTGCCCGTCTGTCAGGAGGAGATTCGCCAGTCGTGGACTACAGTACGGTCGGGTAATCATTTAGTTGTTTGCATGCTACGCTACGCAAACTGACAATAATGCTAGCGTGGAATCAAGCGATGACAAACAATAGTAGGCTGCTCTTTATTGTCCGAAATTGTGCACAAAAATCCGGCTTCAAGCAGCATCAGAAATTTGTGCACTGGCACTTACCAGCAGGTCTACCTCACTTTATTCTGGACTCAGGACTTCCTTCAGAAGAGTCGAAAGAGCAAGAACCCATCAACCCAACACCGCTTTCTTGTTTACCTTCCACTCGAGGTATATTTGGCCACGCACCTGCCTTTTCCGGCACAATAGGCTATTTTTAGCACAGGCCATTATTCTTTCCAAAGTTTAGTGGCCGTGCCTGAAGCTCGTTGCTCAACAAAAGACAAGGTGGCGAGCTGAATGATTCTCCGTCACTGCGTCAGTCGTGTGCGTGAGCAACGAGGGCGAGGCCACGATTGCAGCTGGGGTTGTTGTTCGCTCGCTTTGCTTTCTTTCTTTCTCTTCCTTTCCTTTCCTTTCCATCCTTGCTTGAGCTAGTGCTCTTGCGCTTTCTTTCTCTTCCTTTGCCGTCGTCCTCGAGCTGGCGATAGCTCACTTCTCTGATGCTTATCAACGTCACCTCTGGATATCGAATCACCCAACTACTCCTGGCCACCCTACTATTCCTCACGGCCCTACAACTACACGCCGTGCACGCGTTACCCCAAAATCCTTCAAATTACGGAAAACCGCATGGGAGACGACTAGAGCTGGGAGATGGATCAGAAGTCTGGGAGTCAGAGCTTACGACCAATGCAGCTCGGATGGCTGCTGGGCTGACACCGTTGAGGCCGAAGAGGTTGTATCATCCTTCGCGGGTCAAAGGTGCGTCTCGTTTATGATGGGTTGGGTCACTTGAGGTGACGCGGATGCTCATGGTGTTTACAGTGCATGATCATTCTTCCATCGCACCCTCACCTTCACCAACTCCAAATGAGCTAGTGTGAGAGTGATTTGACAAAACACGATTACTTTTCATAATGCCGCTCCACGACCTCTCACACTCGAGCCGAAGCTCACCCATTCGACGCCATGATGTATGCCGATGACTCCAACGGCTCAAAGACTAGGACGATAATCGCCTCAATGGTCTCATGCGAGTCGGATGACAAATGTGACTGTACCTGTACCCTTTTGACAACAACACAAAGGCAGCTGGACTGCTGCATCAAGATTTTCAACGCTCTTTATGAACAATGCAATTACGAGTAATGGACAGCGACCCGTAATTTAGGATAGTCGCGGACTGAGATAGAGTATTTGTAGGGTTTATTTTATCTGATATCTATACTTTGTAAGTAGACCACAGCCTTTTGCTTTCCACGCGGCAGTATCATCATTATTCGGACTACGAAGAAGAATAAGTCACTTAACAAATGCGTCCAATATTGAAAGTTGAGAATACTTACAGGTTTGCTGTCAGTTAACTCAGCTCAGACCTGCATACATAGACTCGACGTGTAGTATGTGAAGTCTGGGATCATTTCACAAGCTTTCCAGCACTGCAGCACCGACGTGTATTACAACCCATCGTATTTGGTAGTTCCTTCACACGACCCGCGCAAGCGAGGCATGTGATCGACGCGTCTCAATCATGCTTTTCCCGGCTTACTTTTTCCCCACCATAATCCTCCTCATATTTGTGGTGCTTTCGCCTTTCCTTCTTCCAGACAAAACTACGTGCATCTCTACGACCAGCCGATGTGCCCAACGTCCACACTGCCAAAGTTTCTCGGCTTTAGATCCAGCTCGGGCTTGGGTGAGGGAGGCGGCGCTGACACGGAGCCGCAGTAGACTGCGGGCTCAGTGGAATCCTCTTTACGGACTAGGGGCGCCAGACACGCACCTGGTCACAGAGTTTCAAGCTCAGGTATAGATCGCACCAGCTTACGCATTCCGGACCCACCCCCAAGAATAGAGGAAGAAGAAAAGGACAGGAACGACGACATTGGACTAGATTTAGCAACATGTTCTCATGGTTGTCATTGGCGAGGCATGTGACTGACGCGTCTTCGCGTTCAGCGCTAGCGCTCGCCAAGTTCCCTGGCATCTTGGAATGTTGCCCAGCGTTCGTAGTTTTCCAACCGCATGCATAATTCCTCTAGCTTGCATTTTTTTCTGTCTTGTACGAACGCCTTTCCGGATGGTAATAACAAAGGTTTGTCTAAGTGTTGCTATCTCTTCATCTCCAGGCGTACTTAAAATGGGAATGCTGATGTCAACTCTGATAGGCTGTAGACAGGCGTTGAACTTATCGTATGTATTCTCAGAAATTAGGTCCTCCAAGATATATGCGTACGACATAGGCAGTCTGGGTCCGCATGGGTCCAGACCACATCCATCAATTTCCTAATTAGGCTGACGAGCGTCGAGCGAAACCGAATGAGGCAGGTTGTGGGTGCTACGAGTATCTCTGTTACAGCTGACAGAAAATGCTTGGAATCTGGCCCTTTAAAATGTGTATCGCGACGAAGTCGTCTGCATACATGCCGTAAAGCCATATCTGACCTCTAGTGGATTATTTCTGTCTTTCGTCTTCTCAGGCACGCCTCATGGCCATGTGTCCTTGGTCTTCCAGCAGGTTCGGCCAACGTTCAGAGAAACCTGATTGTTCTGTGATAAGAGCAGTCAACTGGCTTTTACGAAAGGCCGATGCTGATGGATAGCCTTTGTCTATAATCTATGCCGGCTTTTTCAGCATCGCTTTTGTTTTGCTAGTTTTTGAGACCTGAGTCTGGCGTCTTGCAAAGACAGATGCAGTAGGTAATTTCAAATGAATTATTGCCCGAAGAATGTACATGAGTGATATACAGCAAATTTGAAGACAGGCGTGATAGCTTTCGACCCAAGTCGTTTAGTGTCACCCATCTATGTAAACCCTGACTTTAGCTTATACAACTCGTTTGACCTGATCAACGGAACAAATAGTAAGCAAAGTAATCTCGTTGAAAGCCGGAAAAACACATACCCTGCCAGTGTGGGTCTCATGAACCCAACCAGTAACGACAGTATCCTTCATGACCAGGGGATGCTCCTTCAAAAACTTGACATCGCCCGCAACGCTCTCATCCAAGTTAGCATACGCTGCTCGGAAATTTACTTCATCGACTGCAATGGCGACATCCAGGTCTCCTGGAGACTCGGATTTGATCTTCGAGCTCAGAGACTCGTTGGTGAATGTAAACATTCCGCAGTCGGTGTGATGGAAGACGGCGATTTCACGGGTGCCGAGGAGGCGTTGAGAGATGAGAATACTGCGAAGGGCTTCCCTCCTACGTCATTCTTCAGTGCGATCCATGGAATATGGATCTAACAGATACTTACGCAGAACCTCCTCCATTGCGGAGGACGTGGGCATCTCCAATGGCAATACCAAGTTGGGCAGCCGGACTATTGCGCAGTGAAATTCGTAAAATGTGCAACATAGCGGGATGAATATCTTCTTACTCGACGCGTGCATCCATGCAAGTAACTTGACATGAAGTAAATATCGTTATGGACGGAAATCACGAATAACAAGTACTCACTGACGACTAGTTTCTTGTTGGGAACGGTGAGTTTGAGATCGCCCTGGTTGAAAGTAGAGACGAAGGCGTCATTGTGAGCGGCAAAGGTTTCGTGTGCAGACATGGCTTTGAAGTGAGATCCGTCAATTGAAGCTTGCCAGGAAATTGTACAGTAGGGTACTGGAGTCTTGCCTCTTTGAATCGTGCTTTATATTATACCAATTCTCTTTGTCTGCGAGTATTTTGGTGTCAGTCATTCGGCGGACAATTGCATCCAACGTTCCTTCAACTTCCTAACTTAAAGCTCGTAGGCGGCATCAGATCGAGTATCATGTTTACCGTACTCTGTCAAGTAAGCTTCACCAGTGAGAAGGTTATGGCAGTGGCGCATTGCATTAAGACTAGAGTGAGAGTGTAAGCTATTTTGAACATACGAAGCGAACAGCACATTACTCAAGTCTGAGGTCAGCTACGAAGACGTAAATGACGAGTTACAATATTCTTGCGAGACAAATGCCGGCCTTCAGCTTCTTTAGAGCACCTAACTGGTCATTTACTTCGCCAGCACCACCTAGTTCTGCTAGAAGTAGTGATAGGGCCAGACATATACCTTTGAAAGTCTTGTCAGGTCGTTCGGAATTGACAATTGTTATTCCTGCGCACCCCCAGGACAGAGAGAACGTGTCGTGAGTTACTAAAAATTTAGCACTTATGCCATACGCGAAGACTCAACCAAATGCGAGGAGTTAGCCCATACGAGGAGCTCCTGGAGATACAATTCAATACCTCTGGCGATTATCTCCCGGACTTCACAAGCTCGTCTCATTCAGGCTAGCGCGATTACAATAGACACCTGCTCATGATAAGAAGTCTGAGAAATAGATACTGAGGCCAGCGGGGTTGACGAGAAAGCAAACCGGCGGCCAAACATGTTCTAATCACATAGCATTTTTGTCGAGGAGATCGCCGAATGAAAGAAAGCTCGCGTCTGATTATTCGCTCCACAAAGCGGTCATGAGCTCGAGTTTACTCCCAAGGCCGTCAAGCCTTGAGATATAAGTGATTGCATTGCATCTCATAATTTCCTTCTTCAGAGCCGCGGTCTTCTAACCGTTCGCCAAATGCACCGCTGAATGAGGGTTATCTATCAGTTATGCGAATTGAAGGCGGGTGTTCCTTGCTTTGAAGTCCGTTTCTGGAGAGCCACCATGTCATTGGGCTATCTCATGACCCCGGCCCTCTTCCGACGAGGGCCGACAGTCAAGATATAACGAGATGGCATTGATAATTATCTTCAGAATGAATATCTTCTGGGAACTTTAAAATGAATGTCAAAGGACGAACAGACCGATGCCCCAGTGGTTACTTGCCAAAAATAACATTTATGCGCTCAGGTAAGATGTGATTCAAAACCCGCGAATGCAAGTCAATTTCGCTGCCTTTGGCAAACACATGGGCGGTTTCATATAGCTAGCTATCTTGCAGATTCACCTTCGATGGCATCCGTAAAAACCCCTTCAAACTGCGTACTGCTGCCTCCTTTCCGAGACTGTGAGGAAAGGGTCATTCCTGTCTAGCCATCTCATAACCGGAGCCTGCGCTCCCTCCGGGAAGACCGGAGGAGGCATTTTCGCCAGTTCAATGGCCTTGCGAGCAGCAACGAAGATGAGGATGGTGGCGACAATCACTGAAGGAAGAGCAGGGTGTAATTAAAACCCTAGCCGACATGCATTTAGAAACGACATACTGATTATGACGGCCAACCACGCAGAGGTAGCCATGGCTGTAATGGCGCCACAAGTGCCCCGGCCGATTAGCTTGATGTGCTCGTTGTTGCCCGAATAGCACTTGCTTGGGAGCTCGATGGTGAGAATGGCACCTGAGACTGGGTAGATAGCAGTTAGGTTGAGCGTCCGTCTTATTTATAAAGGGCTTGACCCTGAAGAAGGACGGGTACAACGACGTACTTGCGAATAGAATGACAATGCCAATTGAATAACCGCCATCGATGTAGGTAGGGTCACTAATTTCGTCTTTGGCTCGTTGAATCCTATAAGGGTATGAGATCAGAACTTCAAATAAGTAAGCAAAATCTTACAGGTAACACAAAGATGCAAAGTGACTGAGAGCCAATAAAATAGCGAGGCACACAATAGCGAAGAGGACAGCTGAATTTGAGATGAATTTAGGTATGTCAGAAGTATGATGTGTGCCTCCGATGCTTACTCTCTTTCTTCGGGTGGAGGTAAGAGAGAACGAGGATGCCCAATACGAGGTTGAGGGTTGCAAGAAAGATAGCAATGCCTATGCGAACGGGCATAGCCGTCAGCCGACTGCACAACGGTTATCAAGAACAGGATACTCACCTATATAAAACCACTGTTTGCAGACGATCTGCAACGCGCGCTTCATGAACACCTTGAGCGCTGACTTCTGCTGACCGGACCCGCCGGTCGCCGAACCAGCACCGTTGGTGTTGAAGTTGGTCGTGGACGTTGCAGACTCCATTCCTGGACGCATGAATTCGTGAACTTGACACTTGAAACTTGGAGGGTCGTAAGAATAAGGTCCACTGAAGCGTTAGCTTGGATTAGACTCCGTCAACGGAAGTGCTGAGGTCGATTGGCGCTGCCAAGGGTGTGTAGAGTGGATGGAGGTCCAGCCTGTGGTCGCCGTCAAGGAGAAAGACGCAACGACGGAGGGATCGTTGCTATAAATTCCGTTTTAGATGTTCTCCCATCAAAACGTTGGTCGGACCGCGCCCAGCGGAGCATTCTGCATTCGAGATAGTCGGCAATAAAAACTAAAGACCTCGTTCAGAAAAATAAACGGTCTCATGCACCTAGAAAACACCCACATATATCAGGCGGCTCGTTAGGCGGCTATCTTCTGAGGCTTAAAGACAGTCAGATCACAGTGTATCTCACTGTGAAAAGAGAATTCTATCCTGCCTTTGCCGTGTCAATCTCCGCTTGAAATTGAAACAAATATCCTCGCACAGCCTCACACTCGACTGCCATCATGAGCGGACGAAGAGGTCATCCGAGAGGCACATTCCACTGAGAAACCTAATCCTACGAGCGATAAATACCTTGTAGAGTACACAGCAATGATTACGAATTACTACAAGTGGTATAATGCAAGCAATAAGCAAGAAATTAGTATGCAATCTCGAGTCCGAGAATCGACCCGAGTCCAATAAATTTGGGTGAGAGGCCTTGCTTTATGTGATGACCAGAGCATCAGGGTATCTTCACGCTTTATAACCTTAACTGGCCCTCCGGCTCAGCGGAATCGTCCTCTATTCCGTCAGCGACGTTTACGGTCGCCCATGCAGCTTGACTCTCGTCCTCATAATCGGCTATTGACGGACCAATGGCAGCATTTGAGGCTCCTTCAGGGGCCGAAGCTTCTTCAGGAGGAGCGCTTGGTAATGGAGGGACGGGAGGCTTTCGCGGCCGACGCGCATTGACGAATACCACGAAAGTAGCAATGAGGACTGTAAGGGAGCAGAAGGACAAGATAAGCGAGCGACTTCAGAGATGACAGTAATGAACGCACGTAGAACTATCGACAACCATACACAGGTGTTCAAAGTGTTCATAAGCTCGCATTCGTTCCTCCCATATCCACATTCGTATGGTTTGTCAAAGATTGAGAATGCCTCAGATACTAGATGGGTGTGAGAGGATGACGGAAGGCAGGAGGCATTGTGACATGACGAGTGAAATACGTACTAAACAGAATCAGAGCAATCGTGAGGAGCACGCAAATGTGAGTAAGTGCTCGTGTAAAGAAATTTGAAGTCTGACGATGGTTGCTAAACCAGTGTCTATGACACACAAGAGTCAGTCATGTTGTCGGTCACGAAATGGGAAACCAGTCTTTCTGGTATTGGCAAGGCACATACAGAGGAGCTACACCAAGTCCAATCAGCATCCCTGACCACAGTTTCTGGATGGCGAACCAAGGAGTTGTGACTGATAACGACATAAGACTGAGGTCAAGCATTGACAACGTGAATATCGTACCTTCATAGTAGCGCGAACTGCTTTGCATCTGCACAAAGGCCAACAGGGAGATGACTGCGGCAATAAATTCCAAGGCACCTGTTTTGCATAATTCGAAACATGAGATATGTCAGTCGGTTGGTTTGTCAGATAATGAGGCAAGCGCACCGTAATATGACCTCGGGTCCCAGATCACACTTTTCCTCCAGTGATTCCAAATTGCACGAGGATGAAGTGAAGCTTCTTCGTCCGATTCTATGATGCGAAGTGTTGTTACAGGCATGACGATGAACGTGCTGCTAAGTGGTCTCCACTGAAAGTGTGTAGAATGGAAGAGAATCCTCGAAGCCTCCAACAGGCTTGGCTTTCCTAGCCAGTCAAAAGAGCACAGCTGCAGAAGAATCAAAAACGGAATTCAGCGAATCCTTCCACAGCTGAAGTTTGGCTTGGGTGTAGTCTGGTGTAATAGAGTCAGTCAGCTCGACGACGGCAGCACCTCCACGGCTCCGAGTTGGGTCCTTGTCGTCGTTGGCCGTGATGGGAAGGAGGAAGGTTATTTTTAGGCCACTTGCCACGCGAGGGCAGAGTCATTTCGTCTTTCAGCGACGGTCACCTCACCTCACCGTCACTAACCACCTTCGAGCCAGACATCTGACCTCAGAGGACTCAGTACAAGGCCTGCAAACGGTGCTCTATGTGACCTACCTGTCTGGAAGCTTTCACAGGGCATAACTTGGAAGCTTGGCTCCTGACCTCTTTCTCGGCTTGTCAATGGCGTTCAAACTCGTCTTCTGCTCCACCTTGTCCTCGATTATTGCCCTTCCCCGGACGATCGACGCGTATTAATTAGCGTCATGACTATCATCTCTCACCCCATTGGCCCATCCCAGTTCCTTGGACATCAGAGATGATGTCATGATGCGTTCAATTCTACTCCCTTGCTCAGTAGCAAGATGCGAGACAGGCATACGTATGTCTACAGAGGGCCTATAAAGAGGAAGGACGAAACCTAGGACGCCTTTGTATGTACTCGCGTTGCGCTCTTCGCCTTACCCAACAACTTACTTTCCGCCCTACTGTACCTGCTCGCCATCTTTCTCTTCTTGCCCGACCTACTCAGTCCTCTCCACAAAGGCACCCAGTCTTCCAACACTTTCTTCGCGCCATGTCTAGCTACAAAACCACAAATCACGTCGGCGGTCCTTTGATTGAGGCCATTGCCACTGATCACCAAGAGGTATGCAGTGCATGTTATTACATCTTAGATTCGTGTTATTCAAATATTTGCCCTGCATTCAGATGTACGACTACTATGATCAATACGTTAAAGCATCTGGCGACGCTGATGCTCAAGAACGTTGGTCCAATCAGTTTAGATGGGAAGTGGCGAGACACGCCGTTGGCGAAGAACTTGTAGTCTATCCTCTCATGGAGAAGCACCTCGGGGCTAAAGGAAAGGAACTTGCAGATCACGATAGGGCCGATCATGAAGTAAGTACCTGGTTGACTTCGAACACTGTCATCCCTGATTAAAACGTCTATCGTCTCCAGAGAGTCAAGAAACTCTTGTACCAGCTCGAATCTTTGAAGCCTGGCACCAGCGAGCATGCCAATCTCTTGAAGACAATTGTGGAGACCCTCAAGCCCCATAACGACAGCGAAGAGCAGGAGGATCTGCCTCTCTTGCAGAATACTATTGGCCATGACGAGTCATCGAAGGCCGCTGCTAGCTTCAAGCGGACGAAGAAATTTGCCCCGACCAGGTATGAATTCCTTCATACTCTCGGCCCCTTCTCAACGACTGATTGGAATACCATTTACAGATCCCACCCAAGCGCTCCTGACAAGCCGCCATTCGAGACCCTCGCTGGTTTGATGGCAGCTCCCCTTGATCTGCTGAAGGATGCGTTCGCGAAATTCCCTAGTGAGGAAGAGAAGAAGGCCGCTGTAAAGGACTAAAGGGTTTATTGATATCTTGGATTTGTCTACAAGCATGCAATTGTATTTCTAGCGATGTTTTTATTCTATCTTTGTTTTTATCCTATCTTGGGCAGTTTAAAGCAAGGTACTTGGGGCTCTGAATGGAGTGTCGGATTCTCACTAAAGGCTTAGATATCGTTGTTGGTATCGCAGCTCGTCCAGACGCACTGGCCCCATATTTTCCCGACCTTCGTCCTGTTGACTGAGATTAAATCATACCTACTTACTGCGCATTTTAATTCATATTATGCCCGTTTGGCTTTAGAGTGACGGGACGTTTTACTTGGCAGGTTCTAGCGAACTCATCGCAGAACGTTGGCTCCATTCATCAGATACTATCGCTTGTTGGGGGTTTGAAACCGAGACAAAGAAAAATCGGTATCAATTCTTCCTTTGAGCCTGGATTCTTCAAATTTCACACATAGGCGCATTTTTGCATTGTATACAATCCTGTGTAAAAATATTTAAGAAATGTTGAGGCTGCGAAGGACAGGAGCGTTTCCGCGTCTCAAAAGTGAAAGGATG
>NHYE01005136.1:0-14381 GCA_002938385.1 Gymnopilus dilepis | reverse complement strand
GGTGTTTCTATGTCCAGACTTAGCTTGATCTTTGCCTGGCAAGCTCGCGCTTACCACGAGTCACAAGACCAATCTCAATCTTTGTCAAATCTATATCAGTCTTTTTAGAGAGGTTTTTCCTACTTGGTCGCTGCTGGTTCGAGTACCAATCATATCTTCTACTTCTAGACAATTGAAAGCAACCTTAGGTGCCGCTCCTGCAAACCTCATAGTAGTCACCGCAGCGGATATGACAGTGATGATACTTTTTAGTCGAGGCACACGCTCGCCCTGCTATTTCGTGATGAACACAACAATTCACTAAAAATGCAACGAACATGCTCTTCGTTGTAGACTGCTAGGAGCTCTGGCACTCGTTCTATGCGACATGCACTCGTTCTATGCGACATTTTCCAGCTGCAATGGACGTTCATAACTTCGCCATGAAACCCATGTCCACACAATATGGACACTTAGTGGTGTATGTACCTATCGTCTAGTGATGTAGAGGTTATTTTGATGCATGTGTAGAAATCTATGTACAACTATCAAAACAAGGAAAAGATTTTCATTGCCTGACGCTCCAAAAGCTTGGCATGATGAGAGTCAGGTTATCCATATACCAAAACGTCAGCAACACATCGTCTGCAACATTCTCAAAATCTTCCAATGTAGCACCGTCTTTGCGTAGGACCTGTACCCACGTCCCTCCCAAGCCCATACCCGGTTTTAGTAATGCCAAAACTTCGGTCTTTTCATCGATTAGCAGAACAATGTCCGTACTTTGAGGGTCATGCACTTGGGGCAACTCGTGTTCAGGAGCAGCCAAAATCTCGGGCTCACAGTAGATGGCCACCTGATGGTCATTCCAGCTGGCTGGAGCCGGTTCGAGCACAATTCTTACTTTCTTCGGCTGGATGACCTCGTCAACAGCAGCTGGATTGGGCTCGGAGTTGGGCGGTGGGACTTGAATAGACTTGATTCTCCTCAAAGACCTCTCAACAATACCCGTGGTATGGGTCAGAAAGAACTCGACGTGATTCGCGATTGAAGCTAAGCCGCCCTGATCGACTGGCTTCCGAAAAGCTTTGTCGGTAGATGAGTAAAACAGAGGGACTGTGCAGTCAATAATCCTTCCATCAAACGGGGAAATTGCATGGCCGGAAATATCATCGGATGCTTGTGGGGAGGATGAACTCCACTGATCCAAGGCGTTGCAAAGTATGCTGCTCCAGTCGACTCGAGGCCTCAAGGACTGCCCTTCCACGGGGCTTGGTGGAGGGGTATTGACAAAGGGGGGGATAGAACTGAAACGTTCCCAACGCAAGTACTTACCACAGAGACGGCTAAAGCCGTCAGGAAAGTTTTTCGCCAGTATCGAAATTGCAGGCATCTCCAATTTCGCAGCTTCTAGAAGTACCAAAGAGGGGCGCAAAGAGCTTTCCATGCTGGGCACAAAATTGTTGCATAGAAGATACTTGACGTAAAACTCAATGATGATAGCCATGCATTCGAGGTTACCATCAGCCCTTGAGACTCGTCAATTGAAGTTTATGAAGTCGATGAAAAACGAACCAAATGAGGCCAGTGCTGCGGGCGTATGAGGATAAGAATATTCCGATACTGGTCGAGGGGTCTCGCACGAAGTCCGTCAAGCGGTCGTCTGGCTTGAGTGCACACAATGTCATGTCCTGAATCAAAATCTTCAAAATTGCTGTAAGGTGACCCATCGGTATCACTGTCCGTCACCTTTGGACCCTCCGATGATAACCCATCACCATCGTCATCGGGACAGCTTTCTTCAATAGGTTCTTCGTTGTGAACGCCGATGAAGTAGAGAAACTAGAATACAACGGAATCCATGACGAGAGAGCATCATAGGCAGTTTACAGGGAGCTCACTTTTTGCCAGACGTAATGCGGGCCCACCCCCACTTCTGTCGATTGTGGCCACTGCCGGCCATTCATAAACGTCTCCGCTGCCTTCTTGATACGTTCGTGACATGTTGAATTGCTGTCGATGTTCTCTCAGAAGCGGTACCTGCTGTATTGTTCGAGGAAACGTACTCGGTAGAAGTGTTGACAAGCTCAACATCTCGAGCTTGTGTCCAACGTCTGAAAAGTGACGAGTATCTCCCTTGAAAAGTGGCGACATCGAAGTCCAGTGTTTGAGATGACATGATAGCAGCTTTCGCAAGGTGAAAGGAGGAGAGCAGAGAGATCTGAAACGATTAAAGCACCGATTTTATGTACGTCTCCGAAGCAGAAGTATACGTGAATCTGGATAGGAAGATGCCTCTACCGTCGCCATCATGTCTGTGACGAGTGCGGTAGAGTCGAAAAGCAAGATTAGAAGCAGAAATACCATATTATGAAAAAGTCGAATCGGAGAATCCTGCGGCTGATTGACGGCAATCTGTAGCCATCAAGCCCACCTCAGAGTCGGACTGGTGAAATAATATCTGTCGGTGATCGGCATCGACCTCAATCACTGCCCATGCCAGTCTGCTGATCGTGATGGTTGAACCCCATAAGCTAAGAGGGACAAAATTGTGTCGTCGAGATCTTGCTGGTACGTCACCCTCAAGCCTCAATTATGACCTACGTTGACCATAAGGGTTTATGATTTACGATGACTGGCGGGGTTAGCCGGTGTTCTGAATTCGGACCTCGGCCAGTTGGTCAAAAGAATTGCCGACCTCTTATCTAGATCCGAGCTGAGTCTTATCTCATATGTTCTGTTCATAAAACGCATCCATTTAATCAAGATCTGTGTAGAACCTAGGTATGGACATGAAGTCTTATAAGCAACTTCGACCTTTGTTACGCCGGGGATTGAGTTTCCAAGACTAGATTAGGATCAACTAAACTTGATCTAATCAACAAGTCGTGCGTGGCGTATGTAGTAGCACTCCGCACGTAACTGACTGGCAAAGTCCGACTGCCATAATCATAAATCATAATCGATTATGGCTACCCGAACAGACCTGGGGTTGACGTTGAGGAAATCCCCAATGGAAGCACAATATCTGTCATGCATACGATACGATGCGAGCCTGCGCCCATAGAGCGCTGGAGCGGAGAACCACCCTCATAACGGCCTCCAGACCATATCTTGCTTTCGTGATCATATGGCAGTGCAATGACCCCATGCCAAAAGATCGAACCGTAGAATACTATCAAGCACGAGGCTGATCAGAATGTAGTCAATATATATATATATGTAAGTATGAATGCATCGAGAACATGCCACCCATCCTCACGGATTTGCCACTGAACTTGGGAACACAAAGTCGAAGTACTTAATGCTATTGTTGTAGCAGTGGTTGTCCGAAGTTGAAAAGACTCGAGAAATGGGGTAGGAGGGCATGTACAGATAGTGATTATCTCAAGACAAGAGCAAGGGACTGAATCTGCTCCCATCAATTTTCACGTCGGATCTCGTGAGGGATGCCAATCAGGACATTTGTTTCCCGCAGTAATTGAATTGGTATCCAAATCTTCGTCATTCCCTTGATTGCATACTTCAAACTTTGGGGTGCATGATGGTCCTGTGTGACTCTTGGTAAGTGGGCGGATTGACTTGACTTGAAATGGAAATCGGGCTTTCACGATCCGCCGGTGACGGGAATTAGACAATAGACAATTCAGAAAGTTGTTCACACTGTCAATCGAAATCGCATCTGCGTTCCTGTGGCGTCCCTCGGAATCGAAGACCTTGTATCAAAGATGGAGGAGGATGGCAGACGGCCTGTCCCGGCAATTCTAATCGATTGAAGTCTAATCGAGGCTCTTCCTCGGTGCGTCATAGCTGATAAGATCAAGTCCTTGTCTAATCTGAAAAATAATTTCGCGCTCAGAACATGTCTGTACTCTTTCATTTGACCCACATACATCTAACTAGGAGCCGTAGTCGAATGTTAATATTCCAGGACGAAATTTGTGTCACAGAGGTAGTTTGATAGTGTGGGCATCTCATTGAAGCCGAGATAAGACAAGATAACAAGATCAGCAATATTATCGCGAGTCGGACTAAGTATGCTGATCGTCCAACCCGATTCTGGCAGCCGGACTGGCTTTTAATTCTACGCGTCCAAACATAGCTTCTTGTAGTCGTTTGTATAACGGAATCAAGCCATCATCATCTGCAGAAGCTGCAGAAGCTCCGCCGTATGACATATCGTTGCTTGGTATTTTTGTAAGAACTTCTGATGGTCAGATACCACTGGACCCCGGCAATTTTGGGTTACAGTCATAGATAGTTCCCATTCGCCTCGGATTTAGGCACACGAGCGTAGCAGAACGAGATCAACCGTAGGTCAGACTTTATGAACGTGCAGTCCCCGAGGTATAAATCCTTCTTTCCTCATGTCAACGAATGTGAGATGAAGCGTACTTCTTGAATTCAGGGAAGTCAGGCAGGAGGGCGTGCCAAGACGTCATGAGTGCTGCAAGTTTTCAACCCCAGTTTCCGAGTATCTGCGCGACTTTGGTTGATATGAGCCTTGGATAGAGCTTCGAAGGAACCCCAAAAAGTTCGCCCCTTCCTCTCGTGCCTCTGAACAAGCCGGACGGCCCAATTCTCGGATGGAGCGACACTCCATTCTTATTAATAGGTTGCTCGAAGGGCGTTCTTCATGACGAGCCAGTTCTGTTTCCGTAAATATCAGCCTCTCATCCTGATCTTGAGCATCGCTTACTATCTTATTTCAATGCTCGGATGCCGTCGGCATAGCCCATACTTACAATCGGCGTTGTTTTGCCAAGGTGATTGTGTGTCCAATTCTCATTAATGTCGCCCTCAGCCGGGATACTCAAGGAAGGCGATTTCTCTAGTATATCACGTTGAGCGGCCTGATTCAACGACAATATATGTCCGCAGGGTTGTGATACGTAAGTCGTGTCTCATTTTGGCAAAGGCATGTACTGGGCAATTCAGAGTTATTTCCAACGTAGTCAGCCGCTACAGTGAGTGGGTGTAGCGCATTCTCAGAAGCTGATCCTTCACTAGGGCCATAGATGCCACTCTATCATCTTCGCTTCCTGTTAGTGAATGGGTAAAAGATATTCTTTTGGGGGCACTGACGAAAAAGAGCCGCCTGATCAAGTTGTAAGTCGATCTTGCTGAGACAAATGACCTCCTTATAACGTACGTTGGCTGGTGGTCTCTTGCTTCGCTCCAGAGCTTTGAGTATATGCTCCCCGTCGTCCCCTAGATTCACGTTTCGTATCATAGTAACCAAAGAGCCCTGGAGTTTCAAGCGCGCTACCAAGTATAGACGCCAGAACGGCTTGACCAAATAAGGATACACATTAGAGCCTGATCAGGCGAGGTCATGTAATTGTCTTGGTTATACCTGTCGAGTCACTTCAGAGTTCTCGCATAGCCTATAGTGCATGCAGAAGCTTGCCCAGGACTAGCTGCCGCTTGAACACCATATGCTTGCACCTGAAAAAACATCTGCGACATAGTCAGGTTTCTGACGTGGCGTTCGTCGGGGAGCTGTTGATCTTCCAGAATGTCGAATCCGCGTAGCTCGACCCCTAATTTGAATCACGGCGCAGAAGCGATCAAGAGGCACGCATCGATTCCTGATGGAGGAAGGCGAGCCAAGTCTAATCTCAGGGAAACTTGACCTGTCATATCCCGCCGCCTTTTCAGCCACCGAAGCCTACTGTTTCTTTTGTCCTACATTCTCGCCGCAGCCTTTCTGTTGCTGCCAACTTCGACCAACCTCGACCCACCTGGCACGGAATCGAGTCTGTTCGCCTATACGTTTTCCAGCTCTCTTCACTCACTGAAATCTCACAGTGAGTCATACCATTTTCATTTCAACGAACTGGCTGATTGGCATCCATCCCAAAGCAGGGACCGATATCTGTTAGGACGCACGGGCTACACGTAGCTATACAGGATCATAGTAACCGAACGAAGGCTTCAGAGACAGTCCTCTTCTTTCCCACCATACCGCTATTCGGAAGGGCCGATGTCGAGCATTCGCAAATCACTGTCTTCCCCATGTGTTTCGAGACAAGGACAACATCCCTTTCTGATGTCACCGCCGCAAATCTATCATCAGACTGGACACTCTTCAGCCTCTCAACCTCTGTTTTTCCCTCTGACGAAGAATGGGATTGGGAGGGGACTGGTTTTAACAAGCCACCCATCAGAGAGACTGACGCTGCAAGCTGACTGCTCGAGGCCGCTTAGCGAAGGTGGCTCTGTCCCAGGCAGTACGCCTCTCAACACGCCTTTGGCCGTGAATCAGATGGCAGCCCGTGATACTCCACCTTTTCCAGATAGCTCTGCATGCCTCACTTCTGAAGAAGAGAACGAGCGATCCTCTAAATCGACTGGGACGTCGCAAACAAAATTTCTTCCTGCCCTTTCTCCATTCCGAAGGTCCTCGCTCATCCCTACTGAGCCAGCCGACTTCGATTCCTCGCCAAAATCGCCAGACTATACGCCGGATGTTCTTCGAAAGGTCAATGATAACCCCCCTGAGCTCACTGCATCTTCTGTTGAGCGAGCTTCAACTCATGCAGCGTCTTTCAGTGTCAGAGGAATAGTATCGTCTACTGCTCGAGAGGCAGACGGAAACTTCTTTAGCAGGGAAGAAAGGGAACGTCAACCCTCCCTTGCGTCCGACCCTGCAGTGCCTCAAGTGATAGGCCGTTTGTCTGGTGACGCCATGGAGACGCTTCAAGATGGCTTAGCAGAGCTCGATGGGGTCATTCAGAAAATTAAAGATTCGACTGGCTTATCTCTGAAACAAATATTCAATCGCTGGCAGCCACCGATCCCCCGTCATCGCAATTTCTGGAATATATATCAAAAGTACTTCCAAACAAGACCACAAGAGGAGTTAAATCGTCTCCGCGGGAGGGGTCGATCCACGAGTACGTCTCCATAGGCGTGTCTGTGATCCTGCTTAGCACTGATTTTAGAAGATCCTTCTAGGGCGAACATTACGACCATCCGCTCCGCCTACCGGGCCTTTCGTAAGGAAGAGCCCGATCATGAAGGGATACTTGAGTTGTTCTGGCGCATTCATGAAATAGACGGCAGTAACACATCATTAAATGGACGTAGCCGGGATTTCCAAAAGTATGTGAGTACTATGAAAAGATTAGCCGAATCTGCTAGCTGTGTCAACGGGTTCGAAATCGCATTCTGTGCGGTTGGGAGCGTTGTACAGCAAGATCAGTCCCTTTCGGCCACTTTCTGCTCGCAAAGGGTCCCAAATGTCTGTATTTCCGTTTAGTCTCAGTCACTCCATTGGCTGATCCCAGAACGCCTTTTAGTTTTTCCTTGACCGTCTACATTTTTCTGAGTCCGAGCTGGAGGCGCATCTTAAGGCACATGCATAGTATGTAAATTTTTCTCCGAGCAACGCCTGCAAGTATTGACACCGTGCAGCGACTATGCATCGCGGACGGCTGTGGCATCTCGAGAAAGCGAACGGCCTGCTGGGTCAACGACAACTGCAGAAGAGGATTCTCATCAAACGCCACCCACTGACATCAAAGAAACAGCGAATAAGAAACGATCGCTTTTGGTAAATTTAAAAGACAGGATCAAGAAATTTCTAGGTTGTCCATGGTTTACTGTATCGGGTCGATGCTGAAGTAAATTTCCTCAGATCCCTGCAAAATCTCTCAATTACAGACGTCTCGTTTACCGTTTTCGGATCTTCCAAAGATTCTGGCACAGAATGGATGGATTATAGAAAACTGGCCCGAAAATGTCCCGTTTCCTTGCGATCTTCAAAAGGGGAAAGGCGTAGCAAAGCTAGGTGCCTCGGACCGGAAAACACTGCTCGAAGCATTCGACGACCCCCTACACCCTATTAAGCTTGTCAAGAAATTTCCGTTTGGTAAGCACCGTTCTCATTGGTGTATCGATACCTTTCCCTTTCTTATCCTTTCCTTGTCAGCTGTACCTGCCTGCGAACCAGTTATCATTGGTGTTGCTCCGTCACCGGATTCTGGACATGGACACGGCAGACGATGTTTTTTGGACAACCACGGGACAGTTAACAGAGATGAACCAACTCGGCGCATTGTTTCTTCGGCTTCCACAAATGGTTCCTCGTGCCAGAATCCCAACAAACGACGGGCGACTTATGATCATAAGGTCTACAATGGTAATGCGAAAAGGCGAAGGAAGGGAGAGCCATAAGGTGCGTATCCTCGACTTGAAGCCCAAGCGTGCTATCCTGAATGCAGGACATTTAGACGCACTGATGCTCACTTTCCTTTTGGGACTCATGAAGATTACTCGTCGTTAGATCTATTGCGTGCTTCAATTATCTTATTGTAACACATCTGTGTCTCTTCACAAAGTAGTCTGGTCACAGGACACCTAAAATGGCTATCCTAATCTCAAAAGCTACAACTGCTACAATTCAGACTAGGTCAAGCTCTTCCAGCTCGGTTCGCAATTTCGGGGTTAAGACTCAAATTTAGCCTGCTCAGCCGACTATCTGAAATGTGTTTAGGTTCCATGCATCAAGATCCAAAGCTTAACGTCCAACACAGAGTAACACGCATGTTGTGCCGCCTTGGAAGCGACTCACCCCTTCTGACTCGACTCAGGTCTTTTGGATAGAGTTGGAAGGTTTCCGGGGCGTATTTAAGGGATAGCAAAGGCCCTACCAATTCCCAAGACCCTTCACACTTCGCACCCATGGTAGCTGAAAACTCTGCTTCTGGTTCCAGAGTTCCTCATTTGCAATGGTCAAGACTTGCCTTCCATCCCGAAGGGGTCTCTGACCTTCGCGAGCGCCTCCGCCTTCCTATCGATCCTCAAGTTTTTGATATCTACAAGACTCGTTTTGACGCTGCCAGCCTCGCCTGGTTCGCCTCTGGTCAATCATCCAGAACTACTCACGTCAGGCGTGATGATAACCACACTGAGTTCGATATTCTTGCTCGAGCGACGTCTCATCCCAACGGCACGGAAATGAGAAAAACCTTGAGATGTGGCTTGCGGGACCTTATGTTTGACTGTGTAAGTACTCACCCTTCGCATAATATGTCATTGAGCTCAAGACCGTCGCAGGCTTCGTTGCTGGACAAGGCTTTCGGAGGTTCCACTCTGGTCATCCACATCCCTGGGACTACGCGTCCCAGATCCCCAAGGACGGTGGACTACCTCAAGGCCCACGTCTATTTCCCTGCCCACATGGCCAGGGAAAGTCCTGGATGTTCCGCAGCCGTCGACTCGATGATTCAAAGGTTTATTCGCGATGTTGGACTTCCTACAGTGATGCGCTTTGAACGGTCTGCCCCAACACATTGGATTAACTACAATTCCAACATCACCGTCCCCCCTCCTTACCGTGACAGCAACACCGATCCATCTCTTGTTTTATCGGATTCCGACGTGACACAGCACGTCGGAAGGCGTGCACTGCATGCCTCCAGCCTAGCTAACAGCGAGGAACGAGCTACGATCGCGCGTCTTAAACAACAAGTTGCGAACAAACGCGCCCTTGAGATCGAATTGGTGTCTGTGAAAAAGCTTCTCGAAGAATCGCAGGCTGCCTTGGTATTGTGGTCTCGCTCGATGCACACGAAGTATTTCTAGGTGGGGATATTCTTCCAATTCAAGTATCATGTTATGCCGCGTGACGGGCTGTGACAGGGCGAGAGCGGGCGAGCTTCCATAGCTTCCATGAACACATACGTATCCAACCTAAACTCTAGCAACAAACTACTCCGATCTGTGTCTTGAAAGAAGCACCATTCGATGGATCCCTCTCCACCGGGAGAGACTCACTTGCGAGTGGCGGCACCCCGTTTCAAACTTTTGTTTCGAGAAAATGCCGACCTGCTTGTAGTTGCTCCTCCGCGATCTAACCACGACTCAAGCTGAGTTAACCTTTCGAAGGCCCAATCTACTGTCGCTGGTTGCAACAGGACCTCGCTCTAGCGTGCGCCCGCGGTGTCACTTGTACGTCTCCACTGGATCCTTCATCGTGTGACAGTCAACAAACATGTCAAATTTACCTCTTCGTTGTGGATTGAAATTGGCAAACCTTTGATCCTCGTACTGCACAAGAGCGACTGACTTCATTCCTTCACAGATATTCCATCAGGGTCCTTCGTCGTCCGTCCTCACAGTCACAGAAACGACCTGGCTCTCGAGGACGTTTACGGACCTGGCTGCCATACCCTGTGAGTACTATAGCCATTGTCGAGTGCATCACATCGGAAGGCTGACAATGTCTCCCAGGTCTACAAAGACTTTTCTCTCAGGACTTGCTGGGTATGCTGTCCCACTTCGAGAATCCGTAAAGAAACGCTCTGATGCACGATGCTTAGTGTTCAGATGTCTCCCTTGTCTCCTAAGAAAAAAAGGCTTCGTTCCCAAGAAAAGGCGTCTGCTCAACAAGAGAATGACAACGACGATCATATCCAGACAACTCGCAATGAGTTAGACGACGACGAGATGCCTAAAGAGAAGGTAAAGAAGCGCAGGAAACCATCTGCATCGCCCCTCCCTCCGACACCTTCGAGGCTCAGACCCGACATCAAGACCACGCCGAAAGGCAAACATCTTACCGGAGCCTCTGCACACCGCAAAGAACTTGTCAATCAGATGCAGCAGCAAGAATCGGAGCACACTTTGCCCAAACTTCAAAACGCATCACCTGGCCCCGAACGCTCGTCTCGTGGATCTTCGTTACAGATGCCGCCTCCTACAACTGATTGGAATGCTCATCTTCCCGGCCAGCTCTTAGCGCCTCCTACGTTGCAGATTGGTCGTGGGCCCCACCCTCAATTAGTATTTCATCCCTCTTACGGTTGGGGGTATGTGATGCAACCTTTATCGCCTGCCCAAGGCCCCAATGAGAGCGATAGTGTCAATCCTTCTCAGGCCGCATTTCCAGCGTTTGGTTCATCTGTCCAGGACTTAGAACCGCCGGGCGTTCAGCTTAGCGAAATATCTTGTGATGGAATCCCGAATGACATCCCCGATGGCTCGCTACGTGCCCCGCCTCTCCAAGACGATACACCAGGAGTTTCCAGCATATCGCGAGAGCACTCGCGACCCGACGCCAATGCGGTGTCGGATGATGAAGTCAACTCTCCGTCAGAAGCGCTGTCACCTATCTCGGGGTTTTCTTCTGCTGTTGCCAATAGCCTTCACATGAGCGATAGTTGCCCAAGGGCTCTAATCGGATCATCTCGCCCTTCAGAAGAAGCAGCTGGCGGGCTTCCTTCGTCTACAGCAGCTGCGAGTGCGATCCAAGTAAATGGCAAAGCTATGGACAGGCTGGACCTCTCCGATCGAGGCATTCATGACGTATACACAACCTACCGCAAGTATTTTCTTGCCAATGTTGATGAAGAGCTGCAGCGTTTGCCAGAAGAGGAACGACCTGAAGGTACGTCTATCTCTTTCTCGTGAGAGCCGTTCCTGATTCTTTCCGTGTAAGACACCACCAAAGTGACTGATAATCTAATCGGGGCGACCTATGAGCTTTTCAAAAAGAAGACGCCTCACTACGAATCCCTTCTTTCCGACTGGCGCCAAATCTATCAAATCTCGGTCAACGAAATCGACATTAGCGACCGGCGTGCACGCTTCGATACATATGTCAGGAAGTTACAGACTTTAATTGACCATGCGAGTGCACTTTTGGGCTTTGAAACTACCATGTACGTAGTTGGACGCGATATCCAGACAGACCAAGCCTTATCTAGCGCGGTCTGCTCGCCCATGGTCCGTGGTGTGAGTACTATTACAACTCCGATCGACGCTCAATGCTCATGTTCAGCCCCAATGGCGACTCAGTTTTTCCACGACCGTCTCTGTGTGTCGGAAAGTGAGATGATGGCTCATTTGAAGGCCCATGTATAGTATGTTTCTTTTTCGACTCTCGTTCATTCACACTGAACTTGGACCAGTGACAACGTTTCAAAGAGAAGTTTGCCGAAGATCCCCGATGTCTTGGCGGGCCAACAGCCTAATGAGGAACATTTATCTCAGCCTAACAACGGGCATTGCTCTCCAAGCGAGCCCCTTTTGGACCCACCCAGGGTTCCCGCATCGCACGGAGATTGGGTGGGTGCAGAAATGGGCACTTCTGGCCTTGACATCAGCGGTTCGGCGTTCAGCACCACGTCAAATGCTATCAAAATGGAGGCACCGCTGACCGACACAGTCCCTCCAGCTGGAAAAAGGCGAAAGAAAGGAAGCGAAGGTGATCCACGTCTGGAAGAACTCAAGAAGAGACTCTTTCAACTCACTAGTATGGCTCGCTCTCTCTGATTAATCTCATCGCTCATCCTTGTCTGGAAAGAGGACTGCGGCATACGTCAATTAGTCAAGGGGCCTATTCAGTTTTCGAAACTCCCGGAAATCCTGTCTTCTCATGGGTGGGTTCTCCAAAACTGGCCAGAGGAGATGCGTTTTCCGTGTGATATTAGGACGGGGAAAGGTGTGGCCGGCCTCAGTGTGCAGGAGCAAGATTGTCTCTTGAAGGCCCTGCAACATCCACAATTTCCTCTTCGAGTCCATAGGCAATCAGAGGAAGGTAGGGAACGCAGTTCTCGTATAATCTGCTTCTGCTTCTATTGATCCCCTAGCGCTCCCTCTTTCGGAGCCGGCAATAATTGGTGTTCCTCCACCCGCCAGCTCGGATTACACACATGGAAGACGCAAATTTTTGGACGATAAGAAAACCGAGGATCGGAGCGGTCCCCCGCGCTTGACTCTCGCTCGGTCCTCTTCTAAATTTGTGGCGCCAATTGGCAAGCCCTCGCAGACTGCAGCCATTGCGAACGGGGATGGCGTTCGGAAGAGATCCGCCAATGACGCGGATGGCTCATCCGCAGATAAGGCCGTAGTAAAAAAGGCTAGGTTTGCGAAGGAATTTACGCTGTCTGACTTGTCAAGCGGCGACTCCGATGAGGAGGATACTGATGATGATGGGGCGATCTCCTCTGAGGACGAAGGACACAAGCCCATCAAGACTGGCAAGAATGAAAATACCGAAGGTATCGTCTTCGTTTATGCTTGTTGCCTGCTATTGTTGACATCCCCGCCCGCGTACCAGCGCCCGTGTATAAGTCGTCGAAGATACGTCAAAGTACGGGTGTGGAGTCTGGTAAGCATCATACCTTTTGACTACAATGCTTACAGCTACAGAAAACCTTTTAGTGCATGGGAAGCCGCAAGGGATTCAAAGAGCGACGTCAGCAGGTATCTATGAGGAAGCTGTACTTTTCCGAGTCTCTGTTGATGTGCTATTGATAGAAGACCCATCTCATCGTCCTCCCGGCAGAGCGGCGCTCTCTGGTGACTATTCTTTCTCTATTCTATGGTCAAATATTTGATAAATCTTACCGGTACTCAAGGTGGTACATCGAAGGAGAAACAGAAGGCCCCCGATATCATTGTGGACGACGTCGTGAAAGACAATCAACAGAACATCCCTGGCACTCAGATGCCGTCTGCTGCTTTCTGGTACCCATTTCAACAAACTACCGGATTTTCTTTGCCAGCAACTGGCTCGCAACCGATGCCTGTACCATTTCATGTTCCGGACAGTTCAAACGTCGATTACTCTGCTAGTCCAGGGCCCGCAAACTTCTTGCCTTGCAATCTCGGTAATCAGCCTGCAACACTTCAACCAGGAAACCAGCTCCTGCAGATCCCGAACCAACCCTTGCTCCCATTCGTTCCCAAGCAGTTTCCATTAAAAAACACGTTCGCTGCCAGGAAATAGTGACTTTGCTACAGATACATCTTGCATCCATGACTCTAATTGATACCAGGCGCGGATGGGCTCGTAAATCATCTCCTTAGCCATTCAGTCGAGGTCGTTCAGAACCATTGTATACAGTAATATGTCTTGACTACGTATTGAGGCTGGATCGTTCTTAGAAGTATTCCAGTGATCATGTATATGTGACATCTACCATGGATCCATGATCTCCTCGACTCTACTAATGATGCCTTGATCAAGAGCCACCGTACAGAAAAGAGGAGAAATGGAAGTTCATGCCGATTTGCGCGACGCGACGCGTCGTAACCGACACATGACCTTGATGCACGTGCCTCGCGTGGCCTCTCACAACGAATCGCGATTTCAGGGAAAAATTGGTGATCGCTCTCAGAGTCCAAATCTGGACGTTTCTTGAGACCAGGGCTTTCGCTCGGAGGGCGAGAATCCCTCCTAAGAGATTTCCTTACTTGGCAGGTATTTCACACTTGTAAGCTTGCCTTGCCAGACAGTACAAGAAAGTCAAGTAGTACATGGCAGGGAGTGCCAATGCAAGCCAAATTCAGTCAATAGGCTGTATTTAGAGGCAGTACTCCTTCTATTAGTGAGTAGATACAATTTTTCTGAGTGATCAATGGTGCATAATATCCTTCTTACTCTGAAA